>JACEFO010002884.1:0-122602 GCA_015342445.1 Digitaria exilis
CCTCGCCCAATCGTGTCGCGCGCGCTCTGTTCGAGCTCGCCGCGCCATCAATGGCGACCGCGACAGCCACCCACGCGCTCGCACGCTCCCGAGGCCGCACAGTGCCTCCCTTGCGTGCCCAAGCACTCCACCGCGCACTCCCACCCCTCCTCTCACTCGCTCACTTGGTCATTTCCACTTCCCCGCGCTCGCTCGGTCTTCTTCCTCCTCGCGACGCGCAAGCCGAACCCAAGCTCTTCGCGAAATTCCTCGTCCACGCTCCACCATTCCCCAATCCATCCCGCACGGAGCTAGTCCACTCCACCAGCTCCAAACCCCCCAACTTTCCCCAAGCTATTGCCCTTACTCCGGCGAGAATTTTGCGATTTCCCAATCGCGAAATTCGGCCGTCGAAGCACCCGCACGTCGAGACCCTACTCCGGCGTCCCCGAGCTTCCTGAGCACGCCAATTAGCTTCCCCAAGCTCTGCCTGGTGCTCAAGGACCTCTCCCCCTCCGCGAACGACCCCGAGCTCGCCGGCGTAGAAGCCGCGGCGGCCGCGCCGCCACCACCTCGTCGCCGGCGAAACTCCGACCATCCCCGGCCTCCCAACCGTCCCCAAACGACTCGTGGTGAGCCCAGGAAGCTTTTCCCCCACTTCCCCGAGCCTAGTTCGCCGCCGTTTGGCCGGCGCAACTCCGGCGAGGTCCCAGGGACCCAAGTTCATCGTCTACCTTTGTTTAGGGGTCTCTGCGCAAAAGTCCAGGGACTCGTTCGCGAAGTTTTGAAAGATCTAGGGTTCTCTGCGTAAACAGATTCTTAAGTCTAGGTTTGATTTTTCCCGAAACTTGTAAAATCGATTAAAAATCGTACAAAAATCGGAAAAATGCACAAAAATACTCCCTGGATTCGTGAGAGTCTAAATTACAATCTCTATTAGACATGTTTGTACTTTTGACGAACTGTTTTTGAATTAAAATTCAAACAAGGAAAATCTAAAGTTATGCACCATTTCAAATCCAGAGCTGCGCTAGGGTTGAGCTTGGATATGTTGTGTATAGTGGCTTTGGACAGCTTGTGTCCAAAGAAGACCCAAAAATATGATGTTTAGCTCCTTTTATGAATTAAAATAGGTTTTCTGTCTTTTTGCAGTGCAGAAATCATTAAAAATAATATGTGCAGTGAAAAATCACCATTCTGCTCCTGAGAGCTTAAAACTTGTTAGAACACATGTTAAAAATGAAAAACTTAATTTTTGCTCTGTTTAGGATGGCAAATAATTAAATATGTGTTTTTGGTTAGAAAATCATTGAGGATCACCCAAGGGTTATTTTGAGCCACCACTTGGCCAGAGCCCTCCTCATACTTATGGCTTAACTTTGGTAGGGAGATCTCCTGAAATGGTTGAATTTTCAATTTTATATGAATTAAATTCATTTCTGCTGGCAGCAACTTGTTAGATTTTTAATAAATTATGTGTAGCTCGAAATTAGCTAAATTTTGGAGTGAGCTTAGCTCTTATACTCCAGTAGCTGCCATAAAGTTTATAGATAAAAATGATGAACAGAAATGGAGAAAACAAAAATGCGAAGTAATCTAGATGGAAATCGATTTATATAAAAGAATAAACCTTTTTGTAGTTAGATAGAATAAAAATAAATGGAATCTGAAATTCCAGAACAGCCACCCTAAGTTATGCATATCATGTACAAGGCGCTATCCCAGACGGCGACTACACCCTCATCCCCGCAGACGAGGAAGAAGCCCCGGAGCCCGGTGCCGGTGCAGACGTGAACAACCCGGAGGCTAACTCTCAGTCCGAGCAAGAAGGCAAGCCCCGGAGCATGACCTAACCTTTACCAAAATATGCACTTTGAATTCTCTATGTTTGTGCATTTACGTTCAAGGAGTTGATGAATACCTTAGCTGCACATTTCCTAGTACCCATGACTTGCAATACTAGTTTGAAAGGGATCGATAGTGCATTGCTATAGGTCCGTTACAAGTCGAGTGATTTCCTGTCACTCGCGAGACATAGGGATTGCTTGTCTTTACTTATGTTGGAATCATAAGGATTGACGGGCGGGATGATAGATGTAGATCTCCCGTCCGTGTATGATAATTGGTTAAGGTCGAAATGTGTGGTAGAGTGTGTCAAGTTTTGAACGTACCACATGCATACCGGTATATGGGAGCCGGTAAGCCCGGGGTACCAGATTGAAGCAGCTAGGGCCGATAGCCATCTCTCCTTGGAAACTTGTTTCCCCTGCCGTACACTTGTGGATATATGCGTGATGCTGTGAGTGAAGCAGTAAACCTTTATCCTAAGGAAATGGACCCGGTTCCGAATTGTGGATCGATGGGAAAGGTTGGGAAATGCTTGTACCTTTTTATAGCAGGCAGAGTATCCGGTGTGGTTGGGTTTCCCTGGCCAGGTAGCACAAATTCGGTTCGAACTGTCCGCTTCTCGCGGTTAATGAGACTGCTTGACCGCCTTGCTACATCGAGTAATAAGTGGAATTATGAGATCATGAACTCGTTCTATGAATAACTTGTATTGCACCACTTGTATGCTTAGAGAGGATGCTAATTTAGAATGGTTAAATTTACTAGAATATGAAGCTAAAACTTGAAAGCAAGGATCTACTTTAGTTGCTTTTTTGGCAAACAAACCCACCAGCCAAAAGCCTCTCATTGTCTAGATGTCGGTGATGTAGATTTCACCCGACGGGTAAGCCTTGCTGAGTAATTAGTATACTCAGCCTTGCTTGTGACATTATTTTACAGGTATCATTTTGGATGTGGATGCTATGACTTGGCCCGTCCAGGTTCCACCTGGCTGGCACATCGAATGGGTCCCGTCCTCTGGCGAGGATCGGGAGGAGTAGCTTCGTGGCAGGCTTCAGCACGGAGTTATTTGTACCCGCCGTTAGATTATTTACTTCCGCTGCAATGAACTTCTAATTTCAGTTGTTATGAACTTTCAAATTCCGCTGCAAGACTTGTACTCTGATTTTATTCAACTCGGTTTGTAATAACTAGGTTACCTATGTGCGTGATTAATTGTGGAATGTTGTAATCTCTTGAAAACCCGCCCTTAGTGTGGGCGTGCTGTGTTTCGATCGGGAAAGTACGTGGTTTAATCGGGTTTAATCCGACGGCGCTCCAGCTTATTCCGGATTAAGTGCTTGACTACGTGATTAGTGGTCCAAAGGTACTTAACTTGGAATAATTTCGGAGTGGAACCGCCACAGCTGGCATCAGAGCCGAAACAGCGCACCGGAGGAGAGCAACAGACCTTTAATAAAACAATTTTTGAATAAAATTTGCCAACTCGTGCTTCCGACGCGTTTTGCGAAGGAAGGTTATCTTAGGACCGCTAAGGATGTTACCTAGAACGTGAAGCCTATGTGGGATAAGGGATCACGATATGATAGGTGGCAAATAGTATATTATACTGACTTCCAGCACATTTCATTCTGTCATTTACTTTACGCAATGGTGGGCGCAAGGTACGGCGATTGCTGTAACGTACCACGGCACTATATGAAAATATAGTGGCGGCACATAGTCAATACGCTGTGATGGCGTATGAAACTAGAATAGGATGGTGGGCACAAGGTACGGCGATTGCTGTAGCGTACCACAGCATCATATGCAAATATGATGGCGGCACAAAGTCAATACGCTATTTCAATGCGTATGAAACTGTCAATATGTTGCTTTGTGACATATGAACATTGCCCGTTCAATGTTAAACGTTCGGGTGCCACCTCTATAGTGGTGGTAATGAATGGAGACGCTTTCGTGAGTGCTGGCACGAAAGGTTGATTATACATGCTCTGGAATGGAATTTTCTGCAGGTACACTAACCACGATTCCGTAAGATGAACGGTTAGAAAAGTTCGGCTAGTTATATAGGAGAGACGGATATTGCCTAGCCACCGGCACTAACTTCGTAAGCCAAAAGTTATTGGCATGTGTGTTGGCGAGAACGAATAGGCCGCTCATGCATTGCATCTCACTGAATTGACATGGATTTTAATAAGTGACCGAATCGAACCGCATCAAAGGAATTGAAATCACAACCCAAAAAATCCTGCTGAGAACAATCTGTTGCACCCTTAATTCGAAACTGAAAACGTTGTCGAACGAAAAAGTGTTCAACACGAAAGTTGTCATAAATATTATGGAGTAAATGCTGGAGAAATTTCAACGGAAAATGGTTCAGTAAATTGGAGTTATGCTAAAAATGGTAACCCCCTGTCTGCTGGAAATTTCTGGGGACAGTGAGATAAAAATTGAATTTTTACACCATCTTAACGACAGTTTCTGCTCAAACCTCCAAAATGAAACTTGTTAGGAATTACTTAAACAATGTCCTGGCCAAATTTGGGAATTTTTGAGCTTGTAGATTTCGAGTTTTGAAATTTTTACCACCCTGCACAGAATCTGTTCTTATTCTTTGGCGCTACCCGGTGCTCACCCTTGCCCCTTTTCCTTTTGGTTCAGATGGACGCCCTCGCTGACCTGGCTAGCTACCCTAACGACGTGTCTTTCTCTGATTGCTTGGGATGGGAAGGCTTCCCTAGCATCTTGTGGTCGGTTCTACAGGCACTTGGCTACCCTACACCGCCACAGTATGAGAGAATCCTCATCCGAGACCGTGGTGTGACTCGTTCCCGTGTGCGTTTGGTGGTACACCGTCACCCGCCGTGTCCTAGTTCCCCCACCTGGACGGTGGAAGTTCATGGACACCACATGGAGACGACTTGTGAGCTAGCTGCCTTGAATGGCATCAGTTCTTTTTGTGCTCAGAACCAGAGCTTGGTAGAAGCACCAGTTGCTTGGGCTGTTCCCACCAACCTCAGCCGGATGATCCCCACTGGATGAGGCGCTACCTTAGCTCTCCTTTGAGGATGGCGGAGAACCCCGTCGCAGCAGCCGCTTTGATGATGAGGTGGATACGGGCGTATCACCGTTTGCAGGCACTACTTGGACGGTCGCAGAGCGAGATGCTCAACATTGCTATGGACATGTCCGCTCGCGCCCGTGACATAGGGGTTGAGAGGACCTCTTTGTCCATTGAGGTGACCACTAGAGATGCCATGATTGCTGACTTGGAGAGGCAATTGAATGACCTCCAGATTGCACACAACAACACCCAGAATGAGTTAGCACAAACTAGAGATGAGCTTGAGGAGGTACACGGTACCTTGGAGCAGGCCAATGCCATGCTTGCCGCCCACGACGCTCAGCACCTCTTGAGCAGCAAGGAGGGGATGTGGATGGTGAAGGAGAGGCCCCCGACTCCGACATGGACACCGAGGACGACATGCCGCCCCTTCCAGCTCCACCTTCTCCTATGGGCAGCGAGGCTACCGCTAACAACCTTGATGACTTTTAGAGTGGTAGTAGCAAGGACTCCTCCGCTAGGCCTAGATTTTGGCTTCATGTTGTAATAGGCTAGATGGAGTTGAGCTCCCCTTGTTATCTTTTGTGGCATGTAAAAATGAATGGTGTGATTGTGTTGCGAAACTTGATGATGTTGTTACAGCTGTGTTGAAAACGTTCTGCAGCTGACCTTGTTTTAATTATTGATGGGTTTTCCTTTCATTTCTGGGCTGTGATGTGAACTACAAAGTTGTTTGAAATTTGTCAAACAAAACGATCACCAAATTGCAACCCCATTGGTTAAGCGAAATAAAAATGGCAACCAAAACACTATAGCTCGGCCTGCTGAAAAACAGCAAATGCAGAGAGCTAAAGATTGAATTTTTCGGCTTAGTTCCAGTCCGAATTTGATTCTGAGCCCAACATGAAAGTTGTAGAGCATGAAATTTTCGAGCTACTGACTGAATTGGAGCATTTGACTTGTTTCCTGTCGGGAGTTATGATTTTTCTTCCGAACTGCGTGCTGACTTGCCATTCTGCGCAGTACACTTTAATATATTGTCACGTTCTATCTTGTCATTCATTATGCAAGCTTATGGAATGTGGCTAATACAAGTACCTACTGCAGATGGCAATCACCCGCAGCGGTCACGACGCTAGTGGCTCCAACGCTAACCAGCAGGGGCCAGAGGGGCAGCAACAGCCACCGCCACCTCCTCCACCGCAGCAACCTCCTACGTGGCAGCAGCTTTATGCCACGCAAACGGAGATTCTCCGGAACCTGCAGCATCAGCAGCAGATGATGCAGCAGCAGATGCTTCAGCAGGGAGGTCAACGGGCCCCTCAGCCTCAGGTGGCCCGATACGAAGATTTTCTGGCGACGCACCCGCCGATCTTCTCTCGTGCCGATGAGCCTTTAGAGGCCGACACCTGGATTCGGGCCATCGAGTCCAAGTTCACCATTCTGGCGACGCCTTGCACCTCCAACCGCAAGGTCGTATTCGCGGCGCAGCAGCTCCGCGGCCCAGCTCTCCTTTGGTGGGAGAACTACCTGGCCCTGCAGCAGGAGGGTCATGTAGTTGAGTGGGATGAGTTCAAGGCTGCATTCAAGGCTCATCACATTCCGGCCGGTCTAGTAGAGCGGAAGTTGAATGAGTTTTTGGCGCTGACCCAGGGTACCCGTACAGTGCTTCAGTACGCCCAGGCCTTCAATGGTCTGTGCCCTTATGCGGGTCATCACGCCGACTCCGACGAGAAGAAGCTAGAGAGGTTCCGACGTGGCCTTAACACCAAGTTGAAGGCACAGTTGGCCACCACCCGTGCTGCCACGTACGGCGATCTCGTGAACCTTGCCATCACCCAGGAAGACGCCAATGTGGTGCACAAGGCGGAGAAGAAGAGGAAGACTCCCGCTGGACCGTCGAGCGCGCAGCCACAGAGGTTCCGCCTGGTTCCCCCGGCTGCACCGCAGGGACAGTCCAGGGCACCTCAGAGAGGTGGATGGGTTGCTAGGCCGCCACAGCCTAACGCGCCTCGTTTCCCTCCGCCGCAGCAGCAGCAAGCACCAAGGCAAAATGCACAGCAGCCAGCTCGCCCTGGAGCCGGCTATCAGTGCTTCAAGTGTGGAAGTAAAGATCATTTTATCAAGGATTGCCCGCAGAACAAGCAGCAAAACCAACGCCCGGGAAATCAGCAAGGCAAGGGCAAGCAGCAGCAGCGTGTGCAAGTTCGCCAAGGACGGCTCAACTACACCAACTTGGCCGACCTGCCCGAGGGAGCCCCAGACATGACTGGTACTTTCCCTATCTGCACTCAACCTGCTGTGATATTGTTTGATTCCGGGGCAACACATAGTTTTATAAGCACAAGATTTCATGTGAAATGCGGATTAAAATCGTACCATACCAAATCATCTTATGTGATATCAACTGCGGGAGGTAAACTTTCATCCAACCAAGTCACCCACAAGGTTCCAATCAGGCTGGGAAGTAAAACATTTCCTACTGATTTGATTCTGCTTGGAATGGAAGGAATTGACATTGTGTTGGGAGCCAATTGGATGACTCAACATAAGGCTGTCCTAGATGTTGCGGAAAGAGTTGTTGAGATAAACTCGCCTACGCATGGCCCGAGTGTGCTATATCTGCCACAACGGACTTGCGTCGATGCGTGTGCTTACACAATGGTAGAAACCCAACTAAAGGACATTCCGGTGGTATGTGAGTATGCCGATGTATTTCCGGATGACTTACCTGGGATGCCGCCGGATAGAGACATTGAATTCGTGATTGAACTTCAACCTGGCACAGCACCTATATCAAAGAGACCATATAGAATGCCGCCCAATGAATTGGCTGAATTAAAAATTCAACTCCAAGAATTGCTAGATAAGGGTTTCATTCGTCCAAGTGTATCACCTTGGGGATGTCCCGCTATCTTTGTGAAAAAGAAGGATCATTCCTTGAGGTTGTGTATTGATTACCGGTCTCTCAATGCGGTAACCATCAAGAACAAGTATCCGCTTCCCCGTATTGACATCTTGTTTGACCAATTAGCTGGCGCCAGAGTATTCTCCAAGATTGACCTACGCTCTGGCTATCATCAAATCAAAATCAGGCCTTGTGACATTCCGAAGACTGCCTTTTCCACACGTTATGGACTTTATGAATTCTTGGTTATGTCCTTTGGACTCACCAATGCCCCAGCCTATTTCATGTACCTCATGAATTCGGTCTTCATGTCTGAACTAGACAAGTTTGTGGTGGTTTTCATTGACGACATTCTTATATATTCTAAGAATGAGGAAGAGCATGCTGAGCACCTTCGCATTGTTCTTCAAAGGCTGAGAGATCATCAGCTCTATGCCAAGTTCTCCAAGTGTGAATTCTGGCTTGAGAGCGTGAAGTTTTTAGGTCACACGGTTTCCAAGGATGGTATATCCGTGGATCCAACCAAGGTACAAGAGGTGCTAGATTGGCAACCACCTACCTCTGTCCATGAGATTCGGAGTTTTCTGGGTTTAGCCGGTTATTACCGCCGTTTTATTCCGGATTTCTCTCGGATAGCAAAGCCCATGACCGAACTCTTGAAGAAGGGAGTTAAATTTGAGTGGAATGACAAATGTGAGGAAGCTTTCCACACCTTGCGAAGACATTTAACTTCAGCCCCAGTTTTGGCTCAGCCCGATTGCACCAAGCCGTATGATGTTTATTGTGACGCATCAGGCACCGGTCTTGGCTGTGTTCTCATGCAAGAGAACCGAGTCATTGCTTATGCTTCTCGAGCACTTCGGCCTCATGAGCAAAACTACCCCACGCACGATCTTGAGTTAGCAGCGGTCATTCATGCTCTCAAGATGTGGAGACACTATTTGATGGGTGTTCCCTGCAACATATATACAGACCACAAGAGCCTCAAGTATGTCTTCACTCAGGCACATCTGAATATGAGACAGCGAAGATGGTTGGAGTTAGCAAAGGACTATGATCTCAGTGTACACTATCACCCCGGGAAGGCTAATGTAGTTGCGGATGCACTAAGCCGCAAGGCTCGTTGTCATTGTCTTTCCGTGGAGTCCTATGCCGACACCCTGTGTCACGAAATGGCAAAGCTCAATTTGGAGATTGTTCCACACGGGTACTTCAACCATATTGCAGTGGAACCAACCGTGCACGATCAGATTGTTGCAGCCCAATTAAATGATGCGGGCGTTAAAATCCTTAAAAGGAAATTGTCTAAGGAAAGGGTGAAAGAGAAGTACAAGTGTTTCCGGTTGGATGGGCAGGGAGTGATGTGGTATGGACATCGCCTTGTGGTGCCCAAAAACACGGAACTCCGGAGGAAGCTTATGGATGAGGCACACCTCTCTAAATTTTCTATCCATCCCGGCAGCACCAAAATGTACCAAGACTTGAAGCAAAACTTTTGGTGGACTCGAATGAAGCGAGAAATTGCCACGTATGTGTCGGAATGTGACACATGCCAGCGGGTCAAGGCTAGCCACTTGAAGGTAGCAGGCACGCTTCAACCTCTACCTATTCCCTCGTGGAAGTGGGAAGATATAAGCATGGATTTTATTGTTGGACTTCCCAGAACCCCTCAGGGGCACGATTCTATTTGGGTAATTGTGGATCGCCTTACCAAAACCGCACACTTTATTCCAGTCAATACCACTTACACTGCCAAGAAGTATGCGGAGATTTATTTGGAGCGGATCGTTTGTCTACACGGGGTACCCAAGACGATAATTTCAGATCGTGGTGCTCTGTTCGTAGCACGCTTTTGGGAACAATTGCAAATGTCCCTAGGCACCAAACTAATCCGTAGTTCGGCATATCACCCACAGACCGATGGGCAGACGGAAAGGGTAAATCAAATACTTGAGGATATGCTTCGAGCCTGTGTTATTCATTATGGGAAGAATTGGGAGAAATGTTTATCTCTGGCCGAATTCTCCTATAACAACAGCTACCAAGCGAGTCTTAGAATGGCACCATTCGAAGCCTTGTATGGTAGAAGATGTCGGACCCCGTTGTGTTGGTCCCAGGCAGGCGAGAGGTACACTTATGGCCCTGACCTTGTGAAGGAAGCCGAAGAAAAGGTTAGGATCATTCGGGAGAATTTGAAGACCGCCCAGTCACGGCAAAAGAGCTACTTTGATCAGCGGCGGGAGCCACTTCAGTTCGAAGTTGGTGATCACGTATATCTTAAGGTCTCCCCGACCAAGGGTGTGCAAAGATTTGGACTCAAGGGCAAGCTTGCACCTCGTTATATCGGCCCGTATGAAATTACTCAGCAATGTGGGCCGGTAGCCTATCAAGTAAAGCTTCCCGAGAAACTTTCAGCGGTACACAATGTATTCCATGTTTCTCAACTCAAGAGGTGTCTTCGTGTCCCAACCGAAGTTGTTGAACAAGAGGAACTCTCGGTTGAACCGGATCTCTCTTATGATGAGCATCCCGTTAAGATCCTCGACGAGAAAGAGCGACAAACACGAAGGAAGGGAGTTAAAATGTACAAAGTTCAGTGGAGTCATCACTCCGAAGATGAAGCCACGTGGGAAACCGAGGACTATCTTAGGAAGAATTTCCCCGACATACTTTCCTAAGCCGAGGTATTTCTTTTCCCCTCTCTATCTCTAGGTTTAATCGAATCTCGGGACGAGATTCCTTTTAAGGGGGTAGGCTGTGACATCTCTGATGTCAAAAGAATTAAAAAGTGCAATTAAAATCAATACAACAGGGAATTGGGTTGAAATTCAAAAATTCGTCAAAAATTCAATTATAATTCAAAAACAAGGGTTGTTTGGCACCCAACTAAAACTTAAACATCTCGGACAGCCCTTCGCGACAACCTCGCCACGGCGTTCGCGCCGATCGGTGACCCTCGAGCGGGAATGTCCGTCACGATCGAGGTTAGCCGTAAAAATCCGTCCCGATCGAGCTATGTCCGTGACGATCGAGCCTAGTCAGTATGTCCGTGACGATCGAGCCTAGTCAGTATGTCCGTGACGATCGAGCTATGACCGTGACGATCGAGCCTAGCCGGTAGTTTTCGTCACGATTCGAGGCTGCACGACAGGACCCTCGAGGCCCCGCCGTCCGTCGCGCTCGAGGCTCCGCAGCCAAGCTCGAGGACTTACCCTCGAGCGACGTTCCGTCACCCTCGAGGCTCCGCAGCCAAGCTCGAGGACTCACCCTCGAGCGACGTTCCGTCACCCTCGAGGCTCCGCAGCCAAGCTCGAGGACTCACCCTCGAGCGACGTTCCGTCACCCTCGAGGCTCCGCAGCCAAGCTCGAGGACTCACCCTCGAGCGACGTTCCGTCACGCTCGAGGCTTCGCAGCCAAGCTCGAGGGGGGGGGCACTCACCCTCGAGTGGCGTTTCCGACCATTCGAGGCTCGGCAAGCTCGAGCTTGCGGTTCAAGCTCGAAGCGCCGTAGCGCCTGGTCGAAGTGCCCGGTCCAAGCTCGGAAGTTGTGTCCCGCACCTCAAACTCCAACTTTTAATTTTACACGTTTCGAAGTTCAGCTCAAATTTTTGGAGAAAGTTCAAAAGGGGCAAAGAGCTCCACGGGGCTGCCAGCTCGCCCCTGGCGCGCTCTGCTCCGGCCGGAGTCCGGCCGCCACGTGGCCGGCGTGTGGCGGAGACCGCGTCGGGTCGGCCGAGCTGTGGCGGCAGCTAGCTTTTGTCCTCACGCGTTTGTCCAAGCCTTCCGTACCGTCACTTCGCGGGCGACGGCGCACTGCTGCCTCGCGCCGCGGAGCGCCATCATGGCAAGCTCGCTCGGCACTGGTCGCAGCCGCGCAGCGCCGCCCCGCAGTCGCGATGCTCGCTCGCTACGCGCCAAGGAGCACTGTGGAGGATCCCCAGTGATCACGCCACAATCTTCCTCGCCCAATCGTGTCGCGCGCGCTCTGTTCGAGCTCGCCGCGCCATCAATGGCGACCGCGACAGCCACCCACGCGCTCGCACGCCCCCGAGGCCGCACAGTGCCTCCCTTGCGTGCCCAAGCACTCCACCGCGCACTCCCACCCCTCCTCTCACTCGCTCACTTGGTCATTTCCACTTCCCCGCGCTCGCTCGGTCTTCTTCCTCCTCGCGACGCGCAAGCCGAACCCAAGCTCTTCGCGAAATTCCTCGTCCACGCTCCACCATTCCCCAATCCATCCCGCACGGAGCTAGTCCACTCCACCAGCTCCAAAACCCCCAACTTTCCCCAAGCTATTGTCCCTTCTCCGGCGAGAATTTGCGATTTCCCCAAATCGCGAATTCCGGCCGTCGAAGCACCCGCACGTCGAGACCCTACTCCGAGCCGTCCCCGAGCTTCCTCGAGCACGCCATTAGCTTCCCCAAGCTCTGCTGGTGCTCAAGGACCTCTCCCCCCTCCGCGAACGACCCCGAGCTCGCCGGCGTAGAAGCCGCGGCGGCCGCGCCGCCACCACCTCGTCGCCGGCGAAACTCCGACCATCCCCGGCCTCCCAACCGTCCCCAAACGACTCGTGGTGAGCCCAGGAAGCTTTTCCCCCACTTCCCCGAGCCTAGTTCGCCGCCGTTTGGCCGGCGCAACTCCGGCGAGGTCCCAGGGACCCAAGTTCATCGTCTACCTTTGTTTAGGGGTCTCTGCGCAAAAGTCCAGGGACTCGTTCGCGAAGTTTTGAAAGATCTAGGGTTCTCTGCGTAAACAGATTCTTAAGTCTAGGTTTGATTTTTCCCGAAACTTGTAAAATCGATTAAAAATCGTACAAAAATCGGAAAAATGCACAAAAATACTCCCTGGATTCGTGAGAGTCTAAATTACAATCTCTATTAGACATGTTTGTACTTTTGACGAACTGTTTTTGAATTAAAATTCAAACAAGGAAAATCTAAAGTTATGCACCATTTCAAATCCAGAGCTGCGCTAGGGTTGAGCTTTGGATATGTTGTGTATAGTGGCTTTGGACAGCTTGTGTCCAAAGAAGACCCAAAAATATGATGTTTAGCTCCTTTTATGAATTAAAATAGGTTTTCTGTCTTTTTGCAGTGCAGAAATCATTAAAAATAATATGTGCAGTGAAAAATCACCATTCTGCTCCTGAGAGCTTAAAACTTGTTAGAACACATGTTAAAAATGAAAAACTTAATTTTTGCTCTGTTTAGGATGGCAAATAATTAAATATGTGTTTTTGGTTAGAAAATCATTGAGGATCACCCAAGGGTTATTTTGAGCCACCACTTGGCCAGAGCCCTCCTCATACTTATGCTTAACTTTGGTAGGGAGATCTCCTGAAATGGTTGAATTTTCAATTTTATATGAATTAAATTCATTTCTGCTGGCAGCAACTTGTTAGATTTTTAATAAATTATGTGTAGCTCGAAATTAGCTAAATTTTGGAGTGAGCTTAGCTCTTATACTCCAGTAGCTGCCATAAAGTTTATAGATAAAAATGATGAACAGAAATGGAGAAACAAAAATGCGAAGTAATCTAGATGGAAATCGATTTATATAAAAGAATAAACCTTTTTGTAGTTAGATAGAATAAAATAAATGGAATCTGAAATTCCAGAACAGCCACCCTAAGTTATGCATATCATGTACAAGGCGCTATCCCAGACGGCGACTACACCCTCATCCCCGCAGACGAGGAAGAAGCCCCGGAGCCCGGTGCCGGTGCAGACGTGAACAACCCGGAGGCTAACTCTCAGTCCGAGCAAGAAGGCAAGCCCCGGAGCATGACCTAACCTTTACCAAAATATGCACTTTGAATTCTCTATGTTTGTGCATTTACGTTCAAGGAGTTGATTGAATACCTTAGCTGCACATTTCCTAGTACCCATGACTTGCAATACTAGTTTGAAAGGGATCGATAGTGCATTGCTATAGGTCCGTTACAAGTCGAGTGATTTCCTGTCACTCGCGAGACATAGGGATTGCTTGTCTTTACTTATGTTGGAATCATAAGGATTGACGGGCGGGATGATAGATGTAGATCTCCCGTCCGTGTATGATAATTGGTTAAGGTCGAAATGTGTGGTAGAGTGTGTCAAGTTTTTGAACGTACCACATGCATACCGGTATATGGGAGCCGGTAAGCCCGGTACCAGATTGAAGCAGCTAGGGCCGATAGCCATCTCTCCTTGGAAACTTGTTTCCCCTGCCGTACACTTGTGGATATATGCGTGATGCTGTGAGTGAAGCAGTAAACCTTTATCCTAAGGAAATGGACCCGGTTCCGAATTGTGGATCGATGGGAAAGGTTGGGAAATGCTTGTACCTTTTATAGCAGGCAGAGTATCCGTGTGTGTTGGGTTTTCCCTGGCCAGGTAGCACAAATTCGGTTCGAACTATCCGCTTCTCGCGGTTAATGAGACTGCTTGACCGCCTTGCTACATCGAGTAATAAGTGGAATTATGAGATCATGAACTCGTTCTATGAATAACTTGTATTGCACCACTTGTATGCTTAGAGAGGATGCTAATTTAGAATGGTTAAATTTACTAGAATATGAAGCTAAAACTTGAAAGCAAGGATCTACTTTAGTTGCTTTTTTGGCAAACAAACCCACCAGCCAAAAGCCTCTCATTGTCTAGATGTCGGTGATGTAGATTTCACCCGACGGGTAAGCCTTGCTGAGTATTAGTATACTCAGCCTTGCTTGTGACATTATTTTACAGGTATCATTTTGGATGTGGATGCTATGACTTGGCCCGTCCAGGTTCCACCTGGCTGGCACATCGAATGGGTCCCGTCCTCTGGCGAGGATCGGGAGGAGTAGCTTCGTGGCAGGCTTCAGCACGGAGTTATTTGTACCGCCGTTAGATTATTTACTTCCGCTGCAATGAACTTCTAATTTCAGTTGTTATGAACTTTCAAATTCCGCTGCAAGACTTGTACTCTGATTTTATTCAACTCGGTTTGTAATAACTAGGTTACCTATGTGCGTGATTTAATTTGTGGAATGTTGTAATCTCTGAAACCCGCCTTCGTGTGGGCGTGCTGTTGTTTCGATCGGGAAAAGTACGTGGTTTAATCGGGTTTAATCCGACGGCGCTCCAGCTTATTCCGGATTAAGTGCTTGACTACGTGATTAGTGGTCCAAAGGTACTTAACTTGGAATAATTTCGGAGTGGAACCGCCACACTAGACTCGGACAGTTTTCTTTTCATGCACTCGGAGCGCATAACCGAGGTCTGTCCGGGTTCCTTCGGGGCCGATAACGGATCTGTTCCTCCAATTTTGCTACTTCGCGATAATTTTCAGCTTAAAGCTACCGCTCCGTGGGTCTTACTGGGTTTTTGCTTAGGCAAACCACATACAGTTTGTTCCCAAGTATCCTCCTGGGGTACACTTTAAAAGATAGCTTATGCTATAAGGGATCTTTCTGGGTTCTTTCGAGGCCTTAACAGAATTGTTTCCCATGACTGAAGTCTCAAAAATGACTTTTTGTCACTACCACACTATGATGGCGCACCAGGGTTCTTTCCTGAGAACTCTGGGTTTTCTTCATACGGATAAAAATAGCTATGGCCATAGGGAGTCTTTCCGGGTTCTTTTGAGGCCTCAACGGATCGTTCTCCATGACAACTCTCAGTTGAAGTTTTGACAAAGTGGAATGCACTACTTTGTTGATTCGTCGACTACTTTGTTTTCTCTTAACGAGAGCTCTACTTTGTCGATTCGTCAACTATTTTGACTCCTCTCAAAGCGAGCTTGACACCATTTTGCGCACTTTCGTCAATTTTTTCTCGTGTCATTCGCGCTCTCGTTGATTTCTTTGGTGTTTTCTGTTTTGTACAGACACCATCTTGATTCCATAATCTGAGAAGTTTTATGCAACTTGCGCCTTTATTTTGTCGATTTGTCGACTACACTGAATAATTTCAGTTCTCAAATCTTCTTCGATATGTGCTACATAATATTTTTGCAGATCAAGCTTCGGCGATAATTTTTCCGGCTCATCAGCAAGCCATCACAGTTTCGCGAGCTTTCGAGCTCGGGGGCTGATGGTCGCAGGGTTCTTTTTTCAACAAAGAACTCCTGCTCCTTCTCAGTCGTATCTAAAGTCCGCTCCAACGGCACAAAGACGACTTCGGTTTTCAAGTCGCATCTAAAAGTCCGCCCCAGCGGCAAGCTTGGTATTATGGATTTCATACAAGCTTCGTATTATTTGGATGATGATTTCCGCAAATATTGAAGAACCACGGATCAATTGCCAAGGATCAGGGGCTGCCCAATCGTGGGCCTAGTTCTGCATCAGCGATTCCGCTATTGGATCTAATGGGGTCAGATATTGATTTGGAGTCCTGGTCAAGTTCATATCGGTGTACGTCTGTAGCCGTGTCAGATCAAGGAAGGATGACATCAATAACAATAAGATCCGACCGATGCATGCATGCAGAGGTATCCAGCAACCAGCACTGCTGTTTTTACCAGAAGGCTACAACCTACAGGATTCATTGTCTCTTGCACACATTGACAAAAGCAAGACCAAGCTTCGGTACACCATCGCAGTTCCGCTCACTTTCGTGCTCGGGGGCTGATGCAAGCCGAGTCCTTTTTCAACAAAGAACTCGGACCATGATGCTCACCGAGTACTTTTTCAGCAAAGTTCTCGGACATCTTCGCTCCATCGGAGTTACATCAGTTCTCCTACAAATCCTGGAGTCCAGATCCTTAATCCGATTTATTAAATCGGATCAAGGCTCGGGGGCTGCGGGAACGTCATCAAAGATTCTTCGGAATTTTTCGGTTAATACCGAATCTCGGAGGCAACGCTAGGGTTCAAAAGAACTCAGATTCTTCGGAAATCGAAGCTCTTTGGGAAAAATTCATTGAAGACCCTCGAATTCCTTCTTCAAAGCAAAACGAGGCTCGGGTGCTGCCCAATTGGGCGCACCTTTACGGTGCGCACCAATGAGATTCTCCAAGAAGTTTTTGAGCACCTCAAAGTCTTCATACAACCAAGCTGAGAGAACTCGGATGACTTCAAAACAACTCGGCAATACTCCAAGACTCACAACAGGGTTGTACTTCAGGCAATGAAGCGCTCGGGGGCTTGTTGGGTATAGAAACCCCAGGTTCCCTAATCAAGCTAGACTCCTACTAGGACACCTTGTCCTACTAGGACTTCTCAATTGTAACCGACTAGGAGACTTACCATGTAAACCTCGCCCCCTGGGATATATAAAGGAGGGCAGGGGTCCCCTAGAATAGACCATCGAACAACGCCGTCAGGCATTGTATCGAGCAACGCCGTCAGGCATCGCTTTACACCAGATCAATACAAGATATACCATACAGGACGTAGGGTATTACGCACATTGCGGCCCGAACCTGTCTAAATCATCTCTTGTCACCTTCGGCTCTAGATTCTCGACGACTTCTCCCTAAACCCTTCTCTCGGGGCACCCCCTCGAGAACGTTGTCAGCATAATTCGCCGACAGTAGTAAAGTGTTTCCCACTGATTTAATTCTGCTTGGGATGGAAGGGATTGATATTGTTTTGGGGGCAAATTGGATGACTCAACATAAGGTTGTCCTACATGTTGCTGAGCGAGTTGTGGAAATAAACTCGCCTACACATGGCCCTAGTGCACTATATCTGCCGCAACGGAGTTGTGCCAATGCTTGTGCTTACACAATGATAGAAACGCAACTAAAGGACATTCCGGTGATATGTGAGTATGCCGATGTCTTTCCGGATGACTTACCGGGGATGCCGCCTGTGACATCTCTGATGTAACAATGATGAAAACACCTTTGAAACAGATTAAAAAGGGAAATAATGGTGGTAGGATTCAAGAATTCATCAAAAATTCAAATTGAAATTCAAAAACAAAGGTTGTATAACACCCAACTAAAATCTCAAGAATTTTGTACTAAACTTGAAAATCTCCAAAAATAAAAGTTTTTCGTCATCACAAATAAGGCCTAGTCACTGTTTGGAACTTTTGAAAATTTTGCAGTTTAGCCCCTCGAAAACTCGAAATACAGTTCTGAACACCTATTTGAATTTGGGTTGTTTGAGCTTGAAAACTTTGAAATTTCAGGTTCACCCCAAAAAGAAAGTTGTGTCCCACCTCTCAAACTCCAACTTTTATTTTCACACTTTTTCATGTTCAGTTCAAATTTTTGGAGAAAATTCGAAAGGGGCACAGGAGCTCCACGGGCGCCCAACAGTGGCCCTGGCGCGCCACTGCTCCGGCCGGGAGCCGGCCGCCACGTGGCCGGCGAGCGGCGGAGGCCGCGCCGAGCTGGCCGAGCCACGGCGTCAGGTGGCGCTTGTCGTCTTGCGCTTGTCCAGCCCTTCCCGAGCCATCACGTCGCGCTCGACGCGCCGTCTTGCCTCGCGCCGCGCGAGCGCCATCATGGCGGGCGGAGCTCCGCCGTTGGCCGCGCGCGCGCGCGTCGCGCAGAGCCGCTCCGCGGTAGATTCCGTCCCGCTCCGCGCCAAGGACCCTGTAGAAGATCTTCCACTCCCTCACGCGA
Organism: Digitaria exilis; assembly: GCA_015342445.1. Taxonomy (NCBI): domain Eukaryota; kingdom Viridiplantae; phylum Streptophyta; class Magnoliopsida; order Poales; family Poaceae; genus Digitaria; species Digitaria exilis. Next base: position 18,343 of record JACEFO010002884.1, read on the forward strand.
CGATCTCTTTCGCCCAGTCAAGTCGCTCGCGCGCTGCCCGAGCTCGCGCCGCACTCATGGCGGTCTGCTCGCGCCGAGCCATGCGTGCGCACGCTCGCAAGGCAGCACAGTGCCGCTCTAGCGTGCCAAGACACTCCACCGAGCCACTCACACACTCCCCTAGCTCGCGCACTCCTCCAGTTCACTCCCTCGCGCTCGCTCCCGACGTCTTCAACCTCGCGCCGCGCGGACCGAGCCGAGCTTCGAAGAGAAATTCGCCCTCCACTCTCCACCATTCCCAAATTCCTCGCGCACAGAGCTAGACCTCTACCCTAGCTCCCTTTTCCCCCACTTCTCTCGAGCTATCATCGCTTCTCCGGCGAGAAATCGAGATTTCCCCCAAATCTCCATTTCGGCCGCCGGAGCACCCTCACGTCGAGACCCTACGCCGAGCCGTCCCCGAGGTCAACCGAGCACGCCAACAGCTTCCCCGAGTTCCACTGGTGCTCTAGGACCCCTCCAACCCCGACGAGACCCACTGCCCTCGCCGGAATCGAGCTCGCGGCGGCCGCACCGCCACCGCACGTCGCCGGCGAACTCCGAGCATCCCCCGACCTCCCAACCGCCACCAATCGACTCGTGGTGAGCCCCTGGTTCTTTTCCCCCACTTCCCCGACCCTAGCTCGCCGTCGTTTGGCCGGCGCAACTCCGGCGACAAGCCGAGGGCATATGTTCATCGGCTTCATTTTTCTAGGGTCCTCTGCGCAAAAATCACGGACTTGTTTGAAAGGTTTTAAAAGTTCTAGGGTCTCCAGCGTAAAAAGATTCTTAAACCTAGATCTATTTTTCCCGAATCTTGTAAAATCCACTAAAAATCGTACAAAAATCATAAAAATCCAAAAAAATACTCCCTGGACTCGTGAGATTGTAAACTCCAATCTCATTTAGCATGTATATACTTTTGGTGAACCATTGTTGAATTAAAATTCAAATTATGAATTTAGAAACTTGTGCACCATTTCAAATCCAGAGCTCCGCTAGGGCTGAGCTTTGGATATGTTGTTTGCAGTGACTTTGGACACCTTGTATCCAAAGGGGACCTAAAAATATGGACTGTAGCCCCAATTATGAATTAAAATGTGATTCATGTCTTCTTGTAGTCCAGAAATTGTAAAAAATAATCCATGCAGCTAAAAATCACCATTTTTCTCCAGAGGCCTAAAAACTTGTTAGCACATCTGTTAAAAATGCCAAACTTAATTTTTGCTCTGTTTAGACTAGCAAATAAATAGATATGTGTTTTCGGATAGAAATTTATTGTGGACTGTCTAAGGGTAATTTGGAGCCACCACTTGGCCAGAGCCCTCCTTGCACTCTTGACTAGCTCTGGTAGGAAAATTTCCTGAATTGGATGTATTTTCAATTTTATATGAATTTATTTCATTTCTAGTTTAAACTATTTTTAATAAATTCTGTGTAGCTCAGATTTAGCTAAATTTTGGAGTGAGCCTAACTCTTATACTCCAGTAGCTGTCATAAAGTTTATAGATAAAAAGGATGAACAGAAACTGAGAAACAAAAATGAGAAAGAATTAAGGAGGAATGGAATTATATAAAAGAATAGACCTTTTTGATGGTTAATTAAAATAAAACATGGAAAGGTTTAAAATTCCAGAACAGCACCCTAACTTCAAAATAATAAATAGAAATTCTTTTATATATATACACAATCACCATCAGAGATGAATAAAAGTTTTCCGCACCCCTACTCTCTTTTTTTTTGTGAAGGAAAGAGTAGTACTTAAGCATGTCTAGGTGAATATGGCCTTCAAGGCCTTAGTTTTGGAATCAATAGGCAGCCACAATAAGTAATGCATCTCATGTAGAAGGCGCTATTCCGGACGGCACCTACCATCTCATCCCCGCCGACGAAGAAGGAGTCCCGGAGGGAGGTGCCAACGAAGTAGAAGTCAACCCGGAGGCTAACACCCAGCTAGCGCAAGAAGGCAAGCCCCGGAGCATAACCTAACCTTTAAAGTTTATGCATCTATGAATTCCCTATGCTTGTGATTGAATACCTTAGCTGCACACTCCTAGTACCTATGACTTGCAACACTAGTATGAAAGGATCGATAGGGCATTGCTTTAGGTCCGTTACAAGTCGAGTGATTTCCTGTCACTCGCGAGACATAGGAATTGCTTGTCTTTACTTATGTTGGAATCATAAGGATTGACGGGCGGGATGGTAGATGTAGATCTCTCGTCCGTGTATGATAATTGAATTAAGGTCGAAACGTGTGGTTGAGTGTGTCAAGTTTTTGAACGTACCACATGCATGCCGATATATGGGAATCGGTAAGCCCGGTACCAGATTGAACCAGCTAGGGCCGATAGCCATCTCTCCTTGGAAACATTGTTTTCCCCTGCCGTACACTTGTGGATATATGCGTGAGACTGTGAGTGAAGCAGTAAACCTCTATCCTAAGGAAGTGTGACATCCTGATGTAAAAATATTGGAAGTACTTTTAAAACAGGTTAAAAAGGGGAAAAAGTGGTGTTGGAACTCAAAAATTCATCAAAATTCAAATTTAACTTCAAAAGCAAAGGACCTTGGGCACCCAACTGAAATCTCAAGATTTTTGGTGCTGAACTTAAACATCTCGGACCAAAAGAGTAGTTGTCATCACCTACAGCCCTTCGTGACAACCTCGCCACGGCGTTCGCTCCGCTCGATGACCCTCGAGCGGGGATGTCCGTCACGATCGAGCTTAGCTTCCGTGACGATCGAGCGATGTCCGTCACGATCGAGCTTAGCCCGGATGTCCGTCACGATCGAGCTTAGCCGTATATCCGTCCCGATCGAGCTATGTCCGTGACGATCGAGCCTAGCCTGTAGTTTCCGTCACGATTCGAGGCCGCACGATAGGACCCTCGAGGCCCCGCCGTCCGTCACGCTCGAGGCTCCACAGCCAAGCTCGAGGGGGCACTTACCCTCGAGCGACGTTCCGGCACGCTCGAGGCTCCACAGCCAAGCTCGAGGGGGCACTTACCCTCGAGCGACGTTCCGGCACGCTCGAGGTTCCGCAGCCAAGCTCGAGGGGGGCACTTACCCTCGAGCGACGTTCCGTCACCCTCGAGGCTTCGCAGCCAAGCTCGAGGGGGGCACTCACCCTCGAGCGGCGTTTCCGACCATTCGAGGCTCGGCAAGCTCGAGCTCGCGGTTCAAGCTCGAAGCGCCGTAGCGCCTGGTCGAAGTGCCTGGTCCAAGCTCGAAAGTTGTGTCCCACACCTCAGACCCCAACTTTTAATTTTACCCGTTTCGAAGTTCAGTTCGAATTTTTGGAGAAAATTCGAATTTGGAAATCGGAGCTCCACGGGCATGCTACAGTGCCCCTGGCGCGCGTTGCGCTGGCCGGAGCTCGGCCGCCACGTGGCCGGCGGGCGGCGCAGGCGGCGCTGAGCTGGCCAAGCCGCGGCGGACGCTGGCGCTTGTCGCCTAGCTCTTGTCCGGCCACTCCCGAGCCATCACTTCGCCGCCGTCGCCTCGCCTCGCGCCGCGGAGCGCCATCATACGGTCGCGCGCCGCCATGGCCGCACGCGCGCTCGCGCCGCGCCGAGCGCACTGCAGGCGGTAGAGTCCATTCGCGTCGCGCCAAAGCCTCTGCTGAGGATCTCCACTTCATCACGCGATGATCTTTGACGCCCAACCGCGCGTGTGCGTTCTGTTCGAGTTCGCCGCGCCATCAATGGCGACCGCGACAGCCACCCACGCGCTCGCACGCTCCCGAGGCCGCACTGTGCCACTCTCGCGTGCTCAATCACTCCACCGCGCACCCACACCCCTCCTCTCACTCGCTCACTTGGCCATTTCCACTTCCCCGCGCTCGTTCGGTCTTCTTCTTCCTCGCGCCGCGCGAACCGAGCCGAGCTTCTCCGAGAAATTCACCCTCCACACTCCACCATTCCCAAGTTCGTCCCGCACAAACCTAGCCCTCTACTCCAGCTCCATTTTCCCCAAGCTATTGTCCCTTCTCCGGCGAGAATTCGTGAATTCCCCCAAATCGCGATTTTCGGCCACCGGAGCACCCGCGCGTCGAGCCCCTACTCCGAGCCGTCCCCGAGGTCAACCGAGCACGCCATTGGCTTCCTCGAGCTCCACTGGTGCTCTAGGACCCCTCGAACCTCGGCGAACGACCCCGAGCTCACCGGCGTAGAAGCCGCGGCGGCCGCGCCGCCACCACCTCGTCGCCGGCGAAACTCCGACCATCCCCGGCCTCCAAACCGTCCCCAAACGACTCGTGGTGAGCCCAGGAAGCTTTTCCCCCACTTCCCCGAGCCTAGTTCGCCGCTGTTTGGCCGGCGCAACTCCGGCGAGAGCCGAGGGCCTTTCTTCATCGTCTTCGTTTGTCTAGGGGTCTCTGCGCAAAAGTTCAGGGACTCGTTCACGAAGTTTTGAAAGTTCTACGGTTCCCTGCGAAAATAGATTCTTAAGACTAGATTTGTTTTTCCCGAATCTTGTAAAATCCATTAAAAATCGTAAAAAAATCAGAAAAATGCACAAAAATACTCTCTGGATTCGTGAGAGTCTAAACTACAATCTCTATTAGACATGTTTATACTTTTGATGAACTGTGTTTGAGCTAAAATTCAAATTATGAAAATGGAAAGTAGTGCACCATTTCAAATCCAGAGCTCCGCTAGGGTTGAGCTTTGGATATGTTGTGTGTAGTGACTTTGGACAGCTTGTGTCCAAAGGGGACCTAAAAATATGAACTGTAGCTCCAGTTATAAATTAAAATGTGTTTTCTGTCTTTTTGCAGTGCAGAAATCTTTAAAAATAATCTGTGCAGTGAAAAATCACCATTTTGCTCCAGAGGACTAAAAACTTGTTAGCACACCTGTGAAAAATGAAAAAACTTAATTTTTGCTCTGTTTAGGCTAGAAAATAAATAAATATGTGTTTTTGGATAGGAATTTATTAAGGACTACCCAAGGGTTGTTTTGAGCCACCACTTGGCCAGAGCCCTCCTTGTACTTATGACTAGCTTTGGTAGGAAGATTTCCTGAATTGGATGTATTTCCAATTTTATATGAATTTATTTCATTTCTGCAGGCAGTAGATTGAATTAATTTTAATAAATTATGTGTAGCTCAGATTTAGCTAAATTTTGGAGTGAGCTTAGCTCTTATACTCCAGTAGCTGTCATAAAGTTTATAGATAAAAATGATGAGCAGAAAAGGAGAAACAAAAATGCGAAATAATCTAGATGGAAATCGATTTATATAAAAGAATAAACCTTTTTGTAGTTAGTTAGAATAAAATAAATGGAATCTGAAATTCCAGAACAGCCACCCTAAGTTATGCATCTCATGTAGAAGGCGCCATCCCGGACGGCAACTACCACCTTATTCCCGCAGACGAGGAAGAAGTCCCGGAGGAAGGTGCCGGTGCAGGATCGACCAACCCGGAGGCTAACCCCCAGTCCGAGCAAGAAGGCAAGCCCCGGAGCATAACCTGACTTTACCAATTATGCATCATGACTTCTCTATGCTTGTGCATTTACGTTCAAGGAGTTGATTGAATTCCTTAGCTGCACATTTTCCTAGTACCTATGACTTGCAATACTAGTATGAAAGGTATCGATAGTGCATTGCTATAGGTCCGTTACAAGTCGAGTGATTTCCTGTCACTCGCGAGACATAGGAATTGCTTGTCTTTACTTATGTTGGAATCATAAGGATTGACGGGCGGGATGGCAGATGTAGATCTCCCGTCCGTGTATGATAATTGATTTAAGGTCGAAATGTGTGGTAGAGTGTGTCAAGTTTTTGAACGTACCACATGCATGCCGATGTATGGGGATCGGTAAGCCCGGTACCAGATTGAAGCAGCTAGGGCCGATAGCCATCTCTCCTTGGAAACTTTGTTTTCCCCTGCCGTACACTTGTGGATATATGCGTGAGACTGTGAGTGAAGCAGTAAACCTTTATCCTAAGGAAATGGACCCGGTTCCGAATTGTGGATCGATGGGAAAGGTTGGGAAATGCTTGTACCTTTTATAGCAAGCAGAGTATCCGTGTGTGTTGGGCTTCCCCTGGCCAGGTAGCAGAAATTCGGTTCGAACTGTCCGCTTCTCGCGGTTAATGAGACTGCTTGACCGCCTTGCTACATTGAGTAACAAGTGGAACTTTGAGATTGATAAACTTGTTGTATGAATTAAATTGTATTGCACCACTTGTATGCTTAGGAAGGATGCTAATCTAGAATGGTTAAATCTACTAGAATATGATGCTAAAACTTGAAAGCAAGGACCTACTCTTAGTTGCTTTTTGGCAAACAAACCCACCAGCCAAAAGCCTCTCATGGTCTAGATGTCGGTGATGTAGTTTTCACCCGACGGGTAAGCCTTGCTGAGTATTAGTATACTCAGCCTTGCTTGTGGCATTGATTTACAGGTACACCTTTGGATGTCGATGCCTTGTCTTGGCCTACCCAGGTTCCACCTGGCTGGCACATCGAATGGGTTCCGTCCTCTGCCGAGGATCAGGAGGAGTAGCACCGTGGCAGGCTTCAGCATGGTGTTATTTGTGTCGTCGTTAGTTAATTTACTTCCGCTGCAAAGAAACTTTTATTTCCGCTGCAAGACTTTGTACTCTGATTTAAATTGAACTTGGTTTGTAATAACTTGTGATACCTATTTATGTATGTTAAATTGTGGAATGTTGTAATCTCTGGAACTCACCTTCGTGTGGGCGTGCTGTTGTTTCGATCGAGAAAAGAACGTGTTTAATCGGGTTTAATCCGACGGCGCTCCAGCTTATTCCGGATTAAGTGCCTGACTACTTGATTAGTGGTCCCGAGGTACTTAACTTGGAATAATTTCGGAGTGGAACCACCACAGGAAGGTGGATTCGGATCCGAATTGTGGATCGATGGGAAAGGTTGGGAAGTGCTTGTACCTTTTATAGCAAGCATTATCCATGTGTGTTGGGTTTCCCCTGGCCAGGTAGCAAAATTCGGTTCGAACTGTCCGCTTCTCGCGGTTAATGAGACTGCTTGACCGCCTTGCTGCATTGAGTAACAAGTGGAACTAAGAGATTGATGAACTTGTTGTATGAATTAAATTGTACTGCACCACTTGTATGATTAGAAAGGATGCTAATCTAGAATGGTTAAATCTACTAGAAAACGATGCTAAAACTATGAAAGCAAGGACCTACTTTTAGTCGCTTTTTGGCAAACAAACCCACCAGCCAAAAGCCTCTCATGTTTAGATGTCGGTGATGTAGTTTTCACCCGACGGGTAAGCCTTGCTGAGTATTAGTATACTCAGCCTTGCTGTGGCTTTTATTTACAGGTACAGTGTTGGATGTGGCAGTCGATGCCATGACTTGGCCTACCCAGGTTCCCCCTGGATGGCACATCGAGTGGGTTCCGTCCTCTGCCGAGGAACGGGAGGAGTAGCACCATGGCAGGCTTCATCATGGTGTTACGTTGTATCGTCGTTAGTTTATCTTTCCGCTGCAATGAACTACATTATTTCCGCTGCAAGAATTTGATACTCTGATTTAAATTCAAACTCGGTTTGTAATAACTCTATGTTACCCCTTTATGTATGTTAAATTTGTGGAATGTTGTAATCTCTGGAACTCACCTTCGTGTGGGCGTGCTGTTGTTTCGATCGAGAAAAGTACGTGGTTAAATCGGGTTTAATCCGACGGCGCTCTAGCTTATTCCGGATTAAGTGCCTGACTACTTGATTAGTGGTCCTGGGGTACTTAACTTGGAATAATTTCGGAGTGGTCCGCCACAGCTGGCATCAGCGCCGAAACAGCGCACCAGAGAGAGCAACAAACCTTAAATAAACATTTTTGAATAAAATTTGCCAACTCGTACTTCCGCCGCGCTTTGCGAAGGAAGGTTATTCTTAGGACCGTTAAGGATGTTACCTAGAGCGTGAAGCCTATGTGGGTTAAGGGATCACGATATGATAGGTGGCAAGTAATATATTATACTGACTTCCAGCACATTTCATTCTGTCATTTATTTTAAGCAATGGTGGGCGCAAGGTACGGCGATTGCTGTAACGTACCACGGCACTATATGAAAATATAGTGGCGGCACATAGTCAATACGTTGTAATGGCGTATGAAACTAGAATAGCATGGTGGGCGCAAGGTACGGCGATTGCTGTAGCGTACCACGGCATCATATGCAAATATGATGGCGGCACAAAGTCAATACGCTATCTCATGAGCGTATGAAATCGTCAATATGTCGCCTTGGTGACATATGAACATTGCCCGTTCAATGTTAAACGTTCAGGTGCCACCTCTATAGTGGGTGGTAATGTATGGAGACGCTTTCATGAGTGCTGGCACGAAAGGTTGATTATATATGCTCTGGAATGGAATTTTCTGCAGGTACACTAACCGCGATTCCGTATGATTGAACGGTTAGAAAAGTTCGGCTAGATAATATAGGGAGAGACGGATATTGCCTAGCCACCGGCACTAACTTCGTAGGCCAAAAGTTATTGGCATGTGTGTTGGTGAGAACGGATAGGCCGCTCATGCATTGCATTCACCGAAATGATATTGAACCTTAACACGTGACCAATCAAACCGCCGTCAAAATGTAAATCCCATCCTTAAGCTCTGCCGAAACCAGTCTGTTTGTACCTTTAATTCGAAATTGAAAACGTTGTCAAACGAAAAAGTGTTCAACATGAAAGTTGTCATAAATATTATGAAGTTTATGCTGTAGAAATTTCAATGAAAATGGTTCAGTAGAACTGGAGGTATGCTTAAAATGGTAACCCCCTGTCTGCTGGAAATTTCTGGGAACAGTGAGATAAAAAATGAATTTTTACACCATCTTAATGACAGTTCCTGCTCATACCTCCAACATGAAACTTGTTTGGAATTACTTAAACAATGTTCTGGACAAATTTGGGAATTTTTGAGCTTGTAGATTTCGAGTTTTGTAATTTTTACTATACTGTCCAGAATCTGTTTTGTTTTCTTTGGCGCTAACCGGTTCTCACCCTTGCCCTTTTCTTTTTTGGTTCAGAATGGACGCTCACGCTGACTTGGACAGCTACCCCAACGATGCTTCCTTTTCAGATTGCCTAGGATGGGAAGGTTTCCCTAGCATTCTATGGTCAGTTTTGCAGGCGCTCGACTACCCTACCCTGTGGCGGACCACTCCGAAATTATTCCAAGTTAAGTACCTCGGGACCACTAATCACGTAGTCAGGCACTTAATCCGGAATAAGCTGGAGCGCCGTCGGATTAAACCCGATTAACCACGTACCTTTCTCGATCGAAACAACAGCACGCCCACACGAAGGTGAGTTCCAGAGATTACAACATTCCACAAATTAACTTACACACATAGATATTACAAGTTATTACAAACCAGGTTCAAATTTCAATCAGAGTACAAGTCTTGCAGCGGAAATAAAAGTTCATTGCAGCGGAAGTAAATAAACTAACGACGATACAAATAACACCATGCTGAAGCCTGCCACAGTGCTACTCCTCCCGATCCTCGCCAGAGGACGGGACCCATTCGATGTGCCAGCCAGGTGGAACCTGGACAGGCCAAGTCAAAGCATCGACATCCGAAGGAATACCTGTAAAATAATGCCACAAGCAAGGCTGAGTATACTAATACTCAGCAAGACTTACCCGTCGGGTGAAAACTACATCACCGACATCTAGACAATGAAAGGCTTTTGGCTAGTGGGTTTGTTTGCCAAAAAGCAACTAAATAAGTCCTTGCTTTCAAGTTTTAGCATCATATTCTAGTAAATTTAACCATTCTAGATTAGCATCCTCTCTAAGCATACAAGTGGTGCAATACAATTTAATTCATACAACAAGTTCATAAATCTCATAATTCCACTTGTTACTCAATGTAGCAGGGCGGTCAAGCAGTCTCATTAACCGCGAGAAGCGGACAGTTCGAACCGAATTTGTGCTACCTGGCCAGGGGAAACCCAACACACACGGATACTCTGCTTGCTATAAAAGGTACAAGCATTTCCCAACCTTTCCCATCGATCCACAATTCGGAACCGGGTCCATTTCCTTAGGATAAAGGTTTACTGCTTCACTCACAGCATCACGCATATATCCACAAGTGTACGGCAGGGGAAAACAAAGTTTCCAAGGAGAGATGGCTATCGGCCCTAGCTGCTTCAATCTGGTACCGGGCTTACCGATCCCCATACATCGGCATGCATGTGGTACGTTCAAAAACTTGACACACTCAACCACACGTTTTGACCTTAAATCAATTATCATACACGGACGGGAGATCTACATCTATCATCCCGCCCGTCAATCCTTATGATTCCAACATAAGTAAAGACAAGCAATTCCTATGTCTCGCGAGTGACAGGAAATCACTCGACTTGTAACGGACCTATAGCAATGCACTATCGATCCCTTTCATACTAGTATTGCAAGTCATAGGTACTAGGAAAATGTGCAGCTAAGGTATTCAATCAACTCCTTGAACGTAAATGCACAAGCATAGAGAAGTCATAATGCATAATTGGTAAAGTCAGGTTATGCTCCGGGGCTTGCCTTCTTGCTCGGACTGGGGGTTAGCCTCCGGGTTGGTCACTTCTACACCGGCACCGTGCTCCGGGACTCCTTCCTCGTCTGCAGGGATGAGGGTGTAGTCACCGTCTGGGATAGCGCCTTCTACATGATATGCACAGTTTAAGGTGGCTGCCTTTAGATCCTAAGACTAAGGCCTTTGAAGGCCATAATCACCTAGACATGCTTAGGCATTTCTATTTTCTTCACAAAAGCAGTGTAGGTGTGGAAAAAGTTTTATTTGAATTCGATGGTGATTGTGTACCTATATAAAAGAATTATATTTATTTCTTCACAAAGTTGGGTGCTGTTCTGGAATTTCAGATTCTATCCATTTTATTTTAACTAATTAACCAAAAGGTTTATTCTTTTATATAAATCAATTTCCACCTAAATTCCTTCCTATTTTTGTTTCTCCATTTCTGTTCATCATTTTTAGCTATAAAATTTATGACAGCTACTGGAGTATAAGAGCTAAGCTCACTCCAAAACTTAGCTAATTTTGAGCTACACATAATTTATTAAAAATGTGCAAACAGCTGAATGCAGAAAAATGAAATAAATTCATAATAAATTGAAAATTCATCCATTTCAGGAGATCTTCCTACCAAAGCTAAGCATAAGCATGAGGAGGGCTCTGGCCAAGTGATGGCTCAAAATCACCCTTGGGTAGTCCTCAATAATTTTCCATCCAAAAACACATATTTAATTATTTACCATCCTAAACAGAGCAAAAATTAAGTTTCTCATTTTTCACAGGTGTGCTAACAAGTTTTTAGCCCTCTGGAGCAAAATGGTGATTTTTCACTGCCCAGATTATTTTTAATGATTTCTGCACTGTAAAAAGACAGAAAACCTATTTTAATTCATAACAGGAGCTGTAGTTCATATTTTTAAGTCCCCTTTGGACACAAGCTGTCCAAAGTCACTACAAACAACATATCCAAAGCTCAACCCTAGCGTAGCTCTGGATTTGAGATGGTGCACAACTTTAGGTTTTCATAGTTTGAATTTTAATTCACATACAGTTCGTCAAAAGTACAAACATGTCTAATAGAGATTGTAGTTTAGACTCTCACGAATCCAGAGAGTATTTTTGTGCATTTTTCTGATTTTTGTACGATTTTTAATGGATTTTACAAGTTTCGGGAAAATCAAACGTAGACTTAAGAATCTTTTTACGCAGAGAACCCTAGACCTTTTAAAACTTCACGAACCAGTCCTGCACTTTTGCACAGAGGCCCCTAAACAAAGGTAGACGATGAAGAAAGGTCCCTGGGGCCTCACCGGAGTTGCGCCGGGCAAACTACGGCGAACTAGGCACGGGGAAGTGGGGGGAAATGATCTTGGGCTCACCACGAGTCGTTTGAGGACGGTTTGGAGGCTGGGGGAGGTCGGAGTTGTGCCGGCGACGAGGAGGTGGCGGCGCGGCCGCCGCGGCTTCTACGCCGGCGAGCTCGGGGTCGTTCGCGGAGGGGGAGAGATCCTTGAGCACCAGTAGAGCTTGGGGAAGCTAATGGCGTGCTCGAGGAAGCTCGGGGACGGCTCGGAGTAGGGGCTCGACGTGGGGGTGCTTCGACGGCCGGAATTTGGGATTTGGGGGAAATCTCAAATTCGCGCCGGAGGAGGGTCAACGTCTTGGGGAAAGTTGGGGGTTTTGGAGCTGGTGGAGTGGACTAGCTCCGTGCGGGATGGATTTGGGAATGGTGGAGCCTGGACGAGGAATTTCGCGAAGAAGCTCGGCTCGGTTCGCGCGGTGCGAGGAAGAAGAAGACCGAGCGAGCGCGGGGAAGTGGAAATGACCAAGTGAGCGAGTGAGAGGAGGGGTGGGAGTGCGCGGTGGAGTGCTTGGGCACGCAAGGGAGGCACTGTGCGGCCTCGGGAGCGTGCGAGCGCGTGGGTGGCTGTCGCGGTCGCCATTGATGGCGCGGCGAGCTCGAACAGAGCGCACACGCGCGGCTGGGCGTCAAAGATCATCGCGTGATGAAGTGGAGATCCTCAGCAGAGGCTTTGGCGCGACGCGAATGGACTCTACCGCCTGCAGTGCGCTCGGCGCGGCGCGAGCGCGCGTGCGGCCACGGCGGCGCGCGACCGTATGATGGCGCTCCGCGGCGCGAGGCGAGGCGAGGCGACGACGGCGAAGTGATGGCTCGGGAGTGGCCGGACAAGAGCTAGGCGACAAGCGCCAGCGTCCGCCGCGGCTTGGCCAGCTCAGCGCCGCCTGCGCCGCTCGCCGGCCACGTGGCGGCCGAGCTCCGGCCAGCGCAGCGCGCGCCAGGGGCACTGTAGCATGCCCGTGGAGCTCCGATTTCAAATTCGAATTTTCTCAAAAATTCGAACTGAACTTCGAAACGGGTAAAATTATAAGTTGGAGTTTGAGGTGTGGGACACAACTTTCGAGCTTGGACCAGGCACTTCGACCAAGTGCTACGGCACTTCGAGCTTGAACCGTAAGCTCGAGCTTGCCGAGCCTCGAATGGTCGGAAACGCCGCTCGAGGGTGAGTGCCCCCCTCGAGCTTGGCTGCGAAGCCTCGAGCGTGACGGAACGTCGCTCGAGGGTAAATCCTCGAGCTTGGCTGCGGAGCCTCGAGCGTGCCGGAACGTCGCTCGAGGGTGAGTCCTCGAGCTTGGCTGCGGAGCCTCGAGCGTGCCGGAACGTCGCTCGAGGGTGAGTCCTCGAGCTTGGCTGCGGAGCCTCGAGCGTGCCGGAACATCGCTCGAGGGTGAGTCCTCGAGCTTGGCTGCGGAGCCTCGAGCGTCCTATCGTGCGGCCTCGAATCGTGACGGAAACTACCGGCTAGGCTCGATCGTCACAGACATAGCTCGATCGGGGCGGATATACGGCTAAGCTCGATCGTGACGGACATCCCCGCTCGAGGGTCATCGAGCGGAACGAACGCCGTGGCGAGGTTGTCACGAAGGGCTGTAGGTGATGACAACTACTCTTTTGGTCCGAGATGTTTAAGTTCAGCACCAAAAATCTTGAGATTTCAGTTGGGTGCCCAAGGTCCTTTGCTTTTGAAGTTAAATTTGAATTTTGATGAATTTTTGAGTTTCAACCCAATTCCCTGTTGCATTGATTTTAATTGCACTTTTTAATTCTTTTGACATCAGAGATGTCACAGCCTACCCCCCTTAAAAGGAATCTCGTCCCGAGATTCGATTAAACCTAGAGATAGAGAGGGGAAAAGAAATACCTCGCCTTATGAAAGTATGTCGGGGAAATTCTTCCTAAGATAGTCCTCGGTTTCCCACGTGGCTTCATCTTCGGAGTGATGACTCCACTGAACTTTGTACATTTTAACTCCCTTCCTTCGTGTTTGTCGCTCTTTCTCGTCGAGGATCCTAACAGGATACTCATCATAAGAGAGATCCGGTTCAACCGAGAGTTCCTCTTCAATAACCTCGGTTGGAACACGAAGACACCTCTTGAGTTGAGAAACATGGAATACATTGTGTACCGCTGAAAGTTTCTCGGGAAGCTTCAGTTGATAGGCTACCGGCCCACATTGCTGAGTAATTTCATACGGGCCGATAAAGCGAGGTGCAAGCTTTCCTTTGAGTCCAAATCTTTGCACGCCCTTGGTCGGGGAGACTTTAAGATACACGTGATCACCAACTTCAAACTGAAGTGGCTTCCGCCGTTGATCAAGGTAGCTCTTTTGCCGCGACTGAGCGGTCTTCAAATTCTCCCGAATGATCCTAACCTTTTCTTCTGCTTCCTTCACAAGGTCAGGGCCATAAGTATATCTCTCGCCTGCTTGGGACCAACACAACGGGGTCCGACATCTTCTACCATATAAGGCTTCGAATGGTGCCATTTTAAGGCTCGCTTGGTAGCTGTTGTTATAAGAGAATTCGGCCAGAGATAAACACTTCTCCCAATTCTTCCCGTAATGGATAACACAAGCTCGAAGCATATCCTCAAGTGTTTGATTTACCCTTTCCGTCTGCCCATCGGTTTGTGGGTGATATGCTGAACTACGGATCAGTTTGGTGCCTAGGGACATTTGCAATTGTTCCCAAAAGCGTGCTACGAACAGAGCACCACGATCTGAAATTATCGTCTTGGGTACTCCATGTAGACAGACGATCCGTTCCAAATAAATCTCCGCGTACTTCTTAGCGTTATAAAAGGTATTGACCGGAATAAAATGTGCGGTCTTGGTAAGGCGGTCCACAATTACCCAAATGGAGTCATGCCCCTGAGGGGTTCTGGGAAGTCCAACAATAAAGTCCATGTTTATGTCTTCCCACTTCCATGAGGGAATAGGTAGAGGTTGAAGCGTGCCTGCTACCTTCAAGTGGCTGGCCTTAACCCGCTGACATGTGTCACATTCCGACACATATGTGGCAATTTCTCGCTTCATCCGAGTCCACCAAAAATTTTGTTTCAAATCTTGGTACATTTTAGTGCTGCCGGGATGGATAGAAAATTTAGAGAGATGTGCCTCATCCATAATCTTCCTCCGGAGTTCCATGTTTTTAGGCACCACGAGGCGATGCCCAAACCACATTACTCCCTGCCCATCTAGCCGGAAACATTTGTACTTCTCTTTCACCTTCTCCTTCGACAATTTCCGTTTAAGAACTTTAATGCCCGCGTCATTTAATTGGGCTACAACAATCTGATCGTGCAAGGTTGGTTCCACTGCAATATGGTTGAAGTACCCGTGTGGAACAATCTCCAAATTGAGCTTTGCCATTTCATGACACAGGGTGTCAGCGTAGGACTCCACGGAAAGACAATGACAATGAGCCTTGCGGCTTAGTGCATCAGCAACTACATTAGCCTTCCCGGGGTGATAATGCACACTAAGGTCATAGTCCTTTGCTAACTCCAACCATCTTCGCTGCCTCATATTCAAATGTGCCTGAGTGAAAACATATTTGAGGCTCTTGTGGTCTGTGTATATGTTGCAGGGAACACCCATCAAATAGTGTCTCCACATCTTGAGAGCATGAATAACCGCTGCTAACTCAAGATCATGCGTGGGGTAGTTTTGCTCATGAGGCCGAAGTGCTCGAGAAGCATAAGCAATCACTCGGTTTTCTTGCATGAGAACACAGCCAAGACCGGTGCCTGATGCATCGCAATAGACATCATAAGGCTTGGTGCAATCGGGCTGAGCCAAAACTGGGGCTGAAGTTAAATGTCTTCGCAAGGTGTGGAAAGCTTCCTCACATTTGTCATTCCACTCAAATTTAACTCCCTTCTTCAAGAGTTCGGTCATGGGCTTTGCTATCCGAGAGAAATCCGGAATAAAACGACGGTAATAACCGGCTAAACCCAGAAAACTCCGAATCTCGTGGACAGAAGTAGGTGGTTGCCAATCCAACACCTCTTGCACTTTGGTTGGATCCACGGATATACCATCCTTGGAAACCGTGTGGCCTAAGAACTTCACGCTCTCTAGCCAAAATTCACACTTGGAGAACTTGGCGTAGAGCTGGTGATCTCTCAATCTCTGAAGAACAATGCGAAGGTGCTCGGCATGCTCTTCCTCATTCTTAGAATATATAAGAATGTCATCAATGAAAACCACCACAAACTTGTCTAGTTCAGACATGAAGACCGAATTCATGAGGTACATGAAGTAGGCTGGGGCATTCGTGAGTCCAAAGGACATAACCAGGAATTCATAAAGTCCATATCGTGTGGAAAAGGCAGTCTTTGGAATGTCACATGGCCTGATTTTGATTTGGTGATAGCCAGAGCGAAGGTCAATCTTGGAGAACACTCTGGCGCCAGCTAGTTGGTCGAACAAGATGTCAATACGGGGAAGCGGGTACTTGTTCTTAATAGTTACCGCATTGAGAGGCCGGTAATCAATACACAACCTCAAGGAATGGTCCTTTTTCTTCACAAAGATAGCGGGACATCCCCAAGGTGATACACTTGGACGAATGAAACCCTTATCTAGCAATTCTTGGAGTTGAATTTTTAATTCAGCCAATTCATTGGGCGGCATTCTATATGGTCTCTTTGATATAGGTGCTGTGCCAGGTTGAAGTTCAATCACGAATTCAATGTCTCTATCCGGCGGCATCCCAGGTAAGTCATCCGGAAATACATCGGCATACTCACATACCACCGGAATGTCCTTTAGTTGGGTTTCTACCGTTGTGTAAGCGCACGCATCGACGCAAGTCCGTTGTGGCAGATATAGCACACTCGGGCCATGCGTAGGCGAGTTTATCTCAACAACTCGTTCCGCAACATCTAGGACAACCTTATGTTGAGTCATCCAATTGGCTCCTAACACAATGTCAATTCCTTCCATTCCCAACAGAATCAAATCAGTAGGAAATGTTTTACTTCCCAGCCTGATCGGAACCTTGTGGGTGACTTGGTTGGATGCAATTTTACCTCCCGCAGTTGATATCACATAAGATGATTTGGTATGGTAAGATTTTAATCCGCATTTCACATGAAACCTTGTGCTTATAAAACTATGTGTTGCCCCGGAATCAAACAATATCACAGCAGGTTGAGTGCAGATAGGGAAAGTACCAGTCATGTCTGGGGCTCCCTCGGGTAGGTCGGCCAACGTGGTGTAGTTGAGCCGTCCTTGCCGAACTTGCACACGCTGCTGTTGCTTGCCCTTGCCTTGCTGAGTTCCTGAGCGTTGGTTTTGCTGCTTGTTCTGCGGACAATCCTTGATAAAATGATCTTTACTTCCACACTTGAAACACTGATAGCCGGCTCCTGGGCGAGCTGGCTGCTGCTCATTCTGCCTTGGTGCTTGCTGCTGCTGCGGTGGAGGGAAACGGGGTGCGTTGGGCTGTGGCGGCCTAGCAACCCATCCACCTCCCTGAGGTGCCCTGGACTGTCCCTGCGGTGTAGCCGGGGGAACCAAGCGGAACCTCTGTGGCTGCGCGCTCGACGGTCCAGCGGGAGTCTTCCTCTTCTTCTCCGCCTTGTGCACCACATTGGCGTCTTCCTGGGTGATGGCAAGGTTCATGAGATCGCCGTACGTGGCAGCACGGGTGGTGGCCAACTGTGCCTTCAACTTGGTGTTAAGGCCCCGTCGGAACCTCTCTAGCTTCTTCTCGTCGGAGTCGGCGTGATGACCCGCATAAGGGCACAGACCATTGAAGGCCTGGGCGTACTGAAGCACTGTACGGGTACCCTGGGTCAGCGCCAAAAACTCATTCAGCTTTCGCTCTACTAGACCGGCCGGAATGTGATGAGCCTTGAATGCAGCCTTGAACTCAACCCACTCAACCACATGACCCTCCTGCTGCAGGGCCAGGTAGTTCTCCCACCAAAGGAGAGCTGGGCCGCGGAGTTGCTGTGCCGCGAACACGACCTTGCGGTTAGAGGCACAAGGTGTCGCCAGGACGGTGAATTTGGACTCGATGGCTCGAATCCAGGTGTCGGCCTCCAGGGGCTCATCAGCTCGAGAGAAGATCGGCGGGTGCGTCGCCAGAAAATCCTCATATTTGGCCACCTGAGGCTGAGGGGCCCGTTGACCTCCCTGCTGAAGCATCTGCTGCTGCATCATCTGTTGCTGATGCTGCAGGTTCCGGAGAATCTCCGTTTGCGTGGCATACAGCTGCTGCCACGTCGGAGGTTGCTGCGGAGGAGGAGGTGGCGGTGGCTGTTGCTGCCCCTCTGGCCCCTGCTGGTTAGCGTTGGAGCCACTAGCGTCGTGACCGCTGCGGGTGATTGCCATCTGCAGTAGGGACTTGTATTAGCCACATTCCATAAGCTTGCATAATGAATGACAAGATAGAACGTGACAATATATTAAGTGTACTGCGCAGAATGACAAATCAGCACGCAGTTCGGGAGAAAAATCATATCTCCCAACAGGAAACAAGTCCAATGCTCCAATTCGGTCAGTAGCTCGAAAATTTTATGCTCTACAACTTTCATTTTGGGCTCAATTTCAAATTCGGACTGGAACTAAGCCGAAAAATTCAATCTTTTGCTCTCTGCATTTGCTGTTTTTCAGCAGGCCGAGCTATAGTGTTTTGGTTGCCATTTTTATTTAGCTTAACCAATGGGGTTGCAATTTGGTGATCATTTTGTTTGATAAATTCCAAACAACTTTGTAGTTCACATCACAGCCCAGAAATAAAAGGAAAACCCATCAATAATTAAACAAGGTCAGCTGCAGAATGTTTTCAACACAGCTGTAACAACATCATCAAGTTTTGATCCCACAACCACACCATTAATTTACATTGCCACCAAAAGATAAAAGGAGAAGCTCAACTCCATCTAGCCTATTATAACATGAAGCCAAAATCTAGGCCTAGCGAGGAGTAAACTTGCTACTACCACTCTAAAAATCATCCAAATTGTTAGCGGTAGCCTCGCTGCCCATAGGTGAAGGTGGAGCTGGAAGGGGCGGCATGTCATCCTCGGTGTCCATGTCGGAATCGGGGGCCTCTCCTTCACCATTCCCTCCTTCTTGCTCAAGAAGGTGCTGAGCGTCATGGGCGGCAAGCATAGCATTTGCATGCTCCAAGGTACCATGTACCTCCTCAAGCTCATCTCTAGTTTGTGCTAACTCATTTTGGGTGTTGTTGTGTGCAATCTGGAGATCATTCAATTGCCTCTCCAAGTCAGCAATCATGGCATCTCTAGTGGTCACCTCAATGGACAAAGAGGTCCTCTCAACCCCTATGTCACGGGCGCGAGCGGACATGTCCATAGCAATGTTGAGCATCTCGCTCTGCGACCGTCCAAGAAGTGCCTGCAAACGGTGATAGGCTCGGATCCACCTCATCATCAAAGCGGCTGCTGCGACGGGGTTCTCCGCCATCCTCAAAGGAGAGCTAAGGTAGCGCCTCATCCAGTGGGGATCATCCGGCTGAGTCGGTGGAAACAGCCCAAGCAACTGGTGCTCTACCAAGCTCTGGTTCTGAGCACAAAAAGAACTGATGCCATTCAAGGCAGCTAGCTCACAAGTCGTCTCCATCTGGTGTCCATGAACTTCCACCGTCCAGGTGGGGGAACTAGGACACGGCGGGTGACGGTGTACCACCAAACGCACACGGGAACGAGTCACACCACGGTCGCGGATAATAGTCCTCTCATACTGCGGCGGTGTAGGGTAGCCAAGTGCCTGTAGAACCGACCACAAGATGCTAGGGAAACCTTCCCATCCCAAGCAATCAGAGAAGGACACGTCGTTGGGGTGACTAGCCAGGTCAGCGTAGCGTCCATTCTGAACCAAAAGGAAAAGGGGCAAGGGTGAGAACCGGTTAGTGCCAAAGAGCAAAACAGATTCTGTGCAGGGTGGTAAAAATTTCAAAACTCGAAATCTACAAGCTCAAAAATTCCCAAATTTGGCCAGGACATTGTTTAAATAATTCCTAACAAGTTTCATGTTGGAGGTTTGAGCAGAAACTGTCGTTAAGATGGTGTAAAAATTCAATTTTTATCTCACTGTCCCCAGAAATTTCCAGCAGACAGGGGGGTTACCATTTTTAGCATAACTCCAATTTTACTGAACCATTTTCGTTGAAATTTCTCCAGCATTTACTTCATAATATTTATGACAACTTTCGTGTTGAACACTTTTTCGTTCGACAACGTTTTCAGTTTCGAATTAAGGGTACAACAGATTGTTCTCAGCAGGATTTTTGGGTTGTGATTTCAATTCCTTTGACGGCGGTTCAATTTGGTCACTTGTTAAAATCCAGGTCAATTCAGTGAGATGCGATGCATGAGCGGCCTATTCGTTCTCTCCAACACACATGCCAATAACTTTTGGCTTACGAAATTAGTGCCGGTGGCTAGGCAATATCCGTCTCTCCCTATATTTATCTAGCCGAACTTCTAACCGTCTCAACATACGGATTCGCGGTTAGTGTACCTGCAGAAAATTTCATTCCAGAACATTTATAATCAACCTTTCGTGCCAGCACTCACGAAAGCGTCTCCATTCATTACCACCCACTATAGAGATGGCACCCGAACGTTTAACATTGAACGGGCAATGTTCATATGTCACCAAAGCAACATATTGACAGTTTCATACGCTATTGAAATAGCGTATTGACTTTGTGCCGCCATCATATTTGCATATGATGCCGTGGTACGCTACAGCAATCGCCGTACCTTGCGCCCACCATCCTATTCTATTTTCATACGCCATCACAGCGTATTGACTATGTGCCGCCACTATATTTTCATATAGTGCCGTGGTACGTTACAGCAATCGCCGTACCTTGCGCCCACCATTGCGGAAAGTAAATAACAGAATGAAATGTGCTGGAAGTTAGTATAATATACTATTTGCCACCTATCATATCGTGATCCCTTAACCCACATAGGCTTCACGTTCTAGGTAACATCCTTAGCGGTTATCATAGGACCTTCCTCCGCAAAACGCGTCGGACGCACGAGTTGGCAAGTTTTATTCAAAAATCGTTTATTAAAGGTTTGTTGCTCTCTCCGGTGCTCTGTTTCGGCTCTGATGCCAGCTGTGGCGGACCACTCCGAAATTATTCCAAGTTAAGTACCTCGGGACCACTAATCACGTAGTCAGGCACTTAATCCGGAATAAGCTGGAGCGCCGTCGGATTAAACCCGATTAACCACGTACCTTTCTCGATCGAAACAACAGCACGCCCACACGAAGGTGAGTTCCAGAGATTACAACATTCCACAAATTAACTTACACACATAGATATTACAAGTTATTACAAACCAGGTTCAAATTTCAATCAGAGTACAAGTCTTGCAGCGGAAATAAAAGTTCATTGCAGCGGAAGTAAATAAACTAACGACGATACAAATAACACCATGCTGAAGCCTGCCACAGTGCTACTCCTCCCGATCCTCGCCAGAGGACGGGACCCATTCGATGTGCCAGCCAGGTGGAACCTGGACAGGCCAAGTCAAAGCATCGACATCCGAAGGAATACCTGTAAAATAATGCCACAAGCAAGGCTGAGTATACTAATACTCAGCAAGACTTACCCGTCGGGTGAAAACTACGTCACCGACATCTAGACAATGAAAGGCTTTTGGCTAGTGGGTTTGTTTGCCAAAAAGCAACTAAATAAGTCCTTGCTTTCAAGTTTTAGCATCATATTCTAGTAAATTTAACCATTCTAGATTAGCATCCTCTCTAAGCATACAAGTGGTGCAATACAATTTAATTCATACAACAAGTTCATAAATCTCATAATTCCACTTGTTACTCAATGTAGCAGGGCAGTCAAGCAGTCTCATTAACCGCGAGAAGCGGACAGTTCGAACCGAATTTGTGCTACCTGGCCAGGGGAAACCCAACACACACGGATACTCTGCTTGCTATAAAAGGTACAAGCATTTCCCAACCTTTCCCATCGATCCACAATTCGGAACCGGGTCCATTTCCTTAGGATAAAGGTTTACTGCTTCACTCACAGCATCACGCATATATCCACAAGTGTACGGCAGGGGAAAACAAAGTTTCCAAGGAGAGATGGCTATCGGCCCTAGCTGCTTCAATCTGGTACCGGGCTTACCGATCCCCATACATCGGCATGCATGTGGTACGTTCAAAAACTTGACACACTCAACCACACGTTTCGACCTTAAATCAATTATCATACACGGACGGGAGATCTACATCTATCATCCCGCCCGTCAATCCTTATGATTCCAACATAAGTAAAGACAAGCAATTCCTATGTCTCGCGAGTGACAGGAAATCACTCGACTTGTAACGGACCTATAGCAATGCACTATCGATCCCTTTCATACTAGTATTGCAAGTCATAGGTACTAGGAAAATGTGCAGCTAAGGTATTCAATCAACTCCTTGAACGTAAATGCACAAGCATAGAGAAGTCATAATGCATAATTGGTAAAGTCAGGTTATGCTCCGGGGCTTGCCTTCTTGCTCGGACTGGGGGTTAGCCTCCGGGTTGGTCACTTCTACACCGGCACCGTGCTCCGGGACTCCTTCCTCGTCTGCGGGGATGAGGGTGTAGTCGCCGTCTGGGATAGCGCCTTCTACATGATATGCACAGTTTAAGGTGGCTGCCTTTAGATCCTAAGACTAAGGCCTTTGAAGGCCATAATCACCTAGACATGCTTAGGCATTTCTATTTTCTTCACAAAAGCAGTGTAGGTGTGGAAAAAGTTTTATTTGAATTCGATGGTGATTGTGTACCTATATAAAAGAATTATATTTATTTCTTCACAAAGTTGGGTGCTGTTCTGGAATTTCAGATTCTATCCATTTTATTTTAACTAATTAACCAAAAGGTTTATTCTTTTATATAAATCAATTTCCACCTAAATTCCTTCCTATTTTTGTTTCTCCATTTCTGTTCATCATTTTTAGCTATAAAATTTATGACAGCTACTGGAGTATAAGAGCTAAGCTCACTCCAAAACTTAGCTAATTTTGAGCTACACATAATTTATTAAAAATGTGCAAACAGCTGAATGCAGAAAAATGAAATAAATTCATAATAAATTGAAAATTCATCCATTTCAGGAGATCTTCCTACCAAAGCTAAGCATAAGCATGAGGAGGGCTCTGGCCAAGTGATGGCTCAAAATCACCCTTGGGTAGTCCTCAATAATTTTCCATCCAAAAACACATATTTAATTATTTACCATCCTAAACAGAGCAAAAATTAAGTTTCTCATTTTTCACAGGTGTGCTAACAAGTTTTTAGCCCTCTGGAGCAAAATGGTGATTTTTCACTGCCCAGATTATTTTTAATGATTTCTGCACTGTAAAAAGACAGAAAACCTATTTTAATTCATAACAGGAGCTGTAGTTCATATTTTTAAGTCCCCTTTGGACACAAGCTGTCCAAAGTCACTACAAACAACATATCCAAAGCTCAACCCTAGCGTAGCTCTGGATTTGAGATGGTGCACAACTTTAGGTTTTCATAGTTTGAATTTTAATTCACATACAGTTCGTCAAAAGTACAAACATGTCTAATAGAGATTGTAGTTTAGACTCTCACGAATCCAGAGAGTATTTTTGTGCATTTTTCTGATTTTTGTACGATTTTTAATGGATTTTACAAGTTTCGGGAAAATCAAACTTAGACTTAAGAATCTTTTTACGCAGAGAACCCTAGACCTTTTAAAACTTCGCGAACCAGTCCTGCACTTTTGCACAGAGGCCCCTAAACAAAGGTAGACGATGAAGAAAGGTCCCTGGGGCCTCACCGGAGTTGCGCCGGGCAAACTACGGCGAACTAGGCACGGGGAAGTGGGGGGAAATGATCTTGGGCTCACCACGAGTCGTTTGAGGACGGTTTGGAGGCTGGGGGAGGTCGGAGTTGTGCCGGCGATGAGGAGGTGGCGGCGCGGCCGCCGCGGCTTCTACGCCGGCGAGCTCGGGGTCGTTCGCGGAGGGGGAGAGATCCTTGAGCACCAGCAGAGCTTGGGGAAGCTAATGGCGTGCTCGAGGAAGCTCGGGGACGGCTCGGAGTAGGGGCTCGACGTGGGGGTGCTTCGACGGCCGGAATTTGGGAT
The DNA here is from genome assembly GCA_015342445.1 of Digitaria exilis. Lineage (NCBI taxonomy): Eukaryota > Viridiplantae > Streptophyta > Magnoliopsida > Poales > Poaceae > Digitaria > Digitaria exilis. The sequence continues at coordinate 42,390 of JACEFO010002884.1, forward strand.
TTGGGGGAAATCTCAAATTCGCGCCGGAGGAGGGTCAACGTCTTGGGGAAAGTTGGGGGTTTTGGAGCTGGTGGAGTGGACTAGCTCCGTGCGGGATGGATTTGGGAATGGTGGAGCGTGGACGAGGAATTTCGCGAAGAAGCTCGGCTCGGTTCGCGCGGCGCGAGGAAGAAGAAGACCGAGCGAGCGCGGGGAAGTGGAAATGACCAAGTGAGCGAGTGAGAGGAGGGGTGGGAGTGCGCGGTGGAGTGCTTGGGCACGCAAGGGAGGCACTGTGCGGCCTCGGGAGCGTGCGAGCGCGTGGGTGGCTGTCGCGGTCGCCATTGATGGCGCGGCGAGCTCGAACAGAGCGCACACGCGCGGTTGGGCGTCAAAGATCATCGCGTGATGAAGTGGAGATCCTCAGCAGAGGCTTTGGTGCGACGCGAATGGACTCTACCGCCTGCAGTGCGCTCGGCGCGGCGCGAGCGCGCGTGCGGCCACGGCGGCGCGCGACCGTATGATGGCGCTCTGCGGCGCGAGGCGAGGCGAGGCGACGGCGGCGAAGTGATGGCTCGGGAGTGGCCGGACAAGAGCTAGGCGACAAGCGCCAGCGTCCGCCGCGGCTTGGCCAGCTCAGCGCCGCCTGCGCCGCTCGCCGGCCACGTGGCGGCCGAGCTCCGGCCAGCGCAGCGCGCGCCAGGGGCCCTGTAGCATGCCCGTGGAGCTCCGATTTCAAATTCGAATTTTCTCAAAAACTCGAACTGAACTTCGAAACGGGTAAAATTAAAAGTTGGAGTTTGAGGTGTGGGACACAACTTTCGAGCTTGGACCAGGCACTTCGACCAAGTGCTACGGCGCTTCGAGCTTGAACCGCAAGCTCGAGCTTGCCGAGCCTCGAATGGTCGGAAACGCCGCTCGAGGGTGAGTGCCCCCCTCGAGCTTGGCTGCGAAGCCTCGAGCGTGACGGAACGTCGCTCGAGGGTAAATCCTCGAGCTTGGCTGCGGAGCCTCGAGCGTGCCGGAACGTCGCTCGAGGGTAAGTCCTCGAGCTTGGCTGCGGAGCCTCGAGCGTGCCGGAACGTCGCTCGAGGGTGAGTCCTCGAGCTTGGCTGCGGAGCCTCGAGCGTCCTATCGTGCGGCCTCGAATCGTGACGGAAACTACCGGCTAGGCTCGATCGTCACGGACATAGCTCGATCGGGGCGGATATACGGCTAAGCTCGATCGTGACGGACATCCCCGCTCGAGGGTCATCGAGCGGAACGAACGCCGTGGCGAGGTTGTCACGAAGGGCTGTAGGTGATGACAACTACTCTTTTGGTCCGAGATGTTTAAGTTCAGCACCAAAAATCTTGAGATTTCAGTTGGGTGCCCAAGGTCCTTTGCTTTTGAAGTTAAATTTGAATTTTGATGAATTTTTGAGTTTCAACCCAATTCCCTGTTGCATTGATTTTAATTTCACTTTTTAATTCTTTTGACATCAGAGATGTCACATACCCCGCCACAATATGAGAGGACCCTCATCCGAGACCGTGGTGTGACCCGTTCTCGTGTGCGTTTGGTGGTATATCGCCATCCACCGTGTCCTAGATCCCCCACTTGGAGTGTGGAAGTTCATGGACACCACATGGAGACGACTTGTGAGCTAGCTGCCTTGAATGGCATTAGTTCTTTTTGTGCTCAGAACCAGGACTTGGTAGAGCACCAGTTGCTTGGGTTGTTTTGACCGACTCAGTCGGATGATCCCCATTGGATGAGACGCTACCTTAGCTCCCCTTTGAGGATGGCGGAAAATCCCGTCGCTGCAGCTGCACTGATGATGAGGTGGATCCGAGCCTACCACCGTTTGCAGGCACTTTTGGGACGATCGCAGAGCGAGATGCTCAACCTTGCTATGGACATGTCCGCCCGTGCCCGTGACATTGGGGTTGAGAGGGCCTCATTGTCCATTGAGGTGAGCACTAGGGACGCCATGATTGCTGACTTGGAGAGGCAATTGAATGACCTCCACATCGCGCACAATAATGTCCAAAATGAGCTAGCCCAAACAAGAGAAGAACTTGAGGAGGTACACGGTACTTTGGAGCATGCTAATGCCATGTTAGCCGCCCATGATGCTCAGCACCTTCTTGAGCAAGAAGGAGAGCAAGTAGAAGGAGAGGCCCCCGGCTCCGACATGGATACCGAGGATGATATGCCGCCCCTTCCAGCTCCACCATCACCTATGGGCAGCGAGGCTACCGCTAACAACTTAGATGACTTCTAGAGTGGTAGTAGCAAGTTTACTACTCCGCTAGGCCTAAATTTTGGCTTCATGTTGTAATAGGCTAGATGGAGTTGAGCTTCCTTTTAAATCTTTTGGGACAATGTAATTTAATGGTGTGGTTGTGTGATTCCAAAACTTGATGAGGTTGTAATGGCTGTGTAGAAAACATTCTGCAGCTAACTTTGTTTTTATTATTGATGGGTTTTCCATTCATTTCTGGGCTGTGATGTGAACTACAAAGTTGTTTGGAATTTGTCAAACAAAATGTTCACCAATTTTCAACCTCATTGGTTAAGCGAAATAAAAATGGCAACCAAAACACTACAGCTCGGCCTGCTGTCAAACAGCAAACGCAGAGAGCTAAAGATTGAATTTTTCGGCTTAGTTCCAGCCCGAATTTGATTCTGAGCCCAACATGAAAGTTGTAGAACGTGAAATTTTCGAGCTACTGACCGAATTGGAGCATTTGACTTGCTTCCTGTTGGGAGATATGATTTTTTCTTCTGAACTGTGTGTTGACATGTCATTCCTACGCAGTAAACTTCAATATATTGTCACGTTCTATCTTGTCATCATTATGCAAGCTTATGAAATGTGGCTAATACAAGTACCTACTGCAGATGGCAATCACCCGCAGCGGTCATGACGCTAGTGGCTCCAATGCTAACCAGCAAGGGCCAGAGGGGCAGCAACAGCCACCACCACCTCCGCCACCGCAGCAACCTCCGACGTGGCAGCAGTTGTATGCCACGCAAACGGAAATCCTACGGAACCTGCAGCATCAGCAACAAATGATGCAACAGCAGATGCTACAGTAGGGAGGTCAATGGGCCCCTCAGCCTCAAGTGGCCTGGTATGAGGATTTTCTGGCTACAGACCCGCCGATATTCTCAAGAGCCGATGAGCCCCTAGAGGCCGATACGTGGATTCGAGCCATCGAGTCCAAGTTCACCATCCTGGCCACGCCTTGCACTTCCAACCGCAAGGTAGTGTTCACGGCGCAGCAGCTCCGCGGCCCAGCTCTCCTATGGTGGGAGAACTACCTAGCCCTGCAGCAAGAGGGTCATGTGGTTGAATGGGATGAGTTCAAGACTGCGTTCAAGGCTCATCACATTCCTGCCGGCTTGGTAGAGCGGAAGTTGAACGAATTTCTGGCTCTGACTCAGGGTACCCGCACGGTGCTCCAATACGCCCAGGCCTTCAATGGTCTGTGCCCATATGCGGGTCATCACGCCGATTCTGACGAGAAGAAGTTGGAGAGGTTCCTACGTGGCCTCAATACCAAGTTGAAGGCTAAGTTGGCTACCACCCGTGCTGCCACATATGGCGATCTCCTAAACCTCGCCATTGCCCAAGAAGACGCCAACACGGTGCACAAGGCGGAGAAGAAGAGGAAAGCTCCCGCTGGACCCTCGAGCGCGCAGCCGCAGAGATTCCGCTTGGTTCCCCCGGCTGCACCGCAAGGACAGTCCAGGGCACCTCAGGGAGGTGGATGGGTTGCTAGGTCACCACAGCCTAATGCGCCCTGTTTCCCTCCACCGCCGCAGCAGCAACCGGCGCCAAGGCAGAACGCACAACAGCCAGCTCGCCCTGGAGCCGGCTACCAGTGCTTCAAGTGTGGCAGTAACAGCCACTTTATCAAGGACTGCCCGCAGAACAAGCAGCAGAGCCAGCGCCCAGGGAATCAGCAAAACAAGGGCAAACAGCAGCAGCGTGTGCAGGTCCGACAAGGACGGCTTAACTACACCACCTTGGCCGACCTACCCGAGGGAGGTGCCAACGAAGTAGAAGTCAACCCGGAGGCTAACACCCAGCTAGCGCAAGAAGGCAAGCCCCGGAGCATAACCTAACCTTTAAAGTTTATGCATCTATGAATTCCCTATGCTTGTGCATTTACGTTTCAAGGAGTTGATTGAATACCTTAGCTGCACACTCCTAGTACCTATGACTTGCAACACTAGTATGAAAGGATCGATAGGGCATTGCTTTAGGTCCGTTACAAGTCGAGTGATTTCCTATCACTCGCGAGACATAGGAATTGCTTGTCTTTACTTATGTTGGAATCATAAGGATTGACGGGCGGGATGGTAGATGTAGATCTACCGTCCGTGTATGATAATTGATTTAAGGTCGAAACGTGTGGTTGAGTGTGTCAAGTTTTTGAACGTACCACATGCATGCCGATATATGGGAATCAGTAAGCCCGGTACCAGATTGAAGCAGCTAGGGCCGATAGCCATCTCTCCTTGGAAACTTTGTTTTCCCCTGCCGTACACTTGTTGATATATGCGTGAGACTGTGAGTGAAGTAGTAAACCTCTATCCTAAGGAAGGTGGATTCGGATCCGAATTGTGGATCGATGGGAAAGGTTGGGAAGTGCTTGTACCTTTTATAGCAAGCATTATCCGTGTGTGTTGGGTTTCCCCTGGCCAGATAGCAAAATTCGGTTCGAACTGTCCGCTTCTCGCGGTTAATGAGACTGCTTGACCGCCTTGCTGCATTGAGCAACAAGTGGAACTAAGAGATTGATGAACTTGTTGTATGAATTAAATTGTACTGCACCACTTGTATGATTAGAAAGGATGCTAATCTAGAATGGTTAAATCTACTAGAAAATGATGCTAAAACTATGAAAGCAAGGACCTACTTTTAGTCGCTTTTTGGCAAACAAACCCACCAGCCAAAAGCCTCTCATGTTTAGATGTCAGTGATGTAGTTTTCACCCGACGGGTAAGCCTTGCTGAGTATTAGTATACTCAGCCTTGTTGTGGCTTTTATTTACAGGTACAGTGTTGGATGTGGCAGTCGATGCCATGACTTGGCCTACCCAGGTTCCCCCTGGATGGCACATCGAGTGGGTTCCGTCCTCTGCCGAGGAACGGGAGGAGTAGCACCGTGGCAGGCTTCATCATGGTGTTACGTTGTATCGTCGTTAGTTTATCTTTCCGCTGCAATGAACTACTTTATTTCCGCTGCAAGAATTTGATACTCTGATTTAAATTCAAACTTGGTTTGTAATAACTCTATGTTACCCCTTTATGTATGTTAAATTTGTGGAATGTTGTAATCTCTGGAACTCACCTTCGTGTGGCCGTGCTGTTGTTTCGATCGAGAAAAGTACGTGGTTAAATCGGGTTTAATCCGACAGCACTCTAGCTTATTCCGGATTAAGTGCCTGACTACTTGATTAGTGGTCCTGGGGTACTTAACTTGGAATAATTTTGGAGTGGTCCACCACACCGCCGGATAGGGACATTGAATTCATGATTGAACTCCAACCTGGCACAGCACCTATATCAAAGCGACCCTATAGAATGCCACCCAATGAATTGGCCGAATTAAAACTTCAACTCCAAGAACTGCTAGACAAGGGTTTCATTCGTCCTAGTGTGTCACCTTGGGGTTGTCCAGCTATCTTTGTGAAGAAGAAGGATCATTCCTTGAGGTTGTGTATTGATTACCGGCCTCTCAATGCGGTGACCATCAAAAACAAGTACCCACTCCCCCGCATTGATGTCCTTTTAGATCAACTAGCTGGCACCAGAGTGTTCTCCAAGATCGATCTTTGCTCTGGCAGTCACCAAATAAAAATTCGACCTTGTGACATTCCGAAGACCATCTTTTCTACCCGCTACGGACTGTATGAATTCTTGGTCATGTCATTTGGGCTCACTAATGCCCCAGCCTACTTCATGTATCTCATGAATTCAGTATTCATGTCCGAACTTGACAAGTTCGTGGTGGTTTTCATTGATGACATCCTGATATATTCCAAGAATGAGGAAGAGCATGCCGAGCACCTTCGCATTGTTCTTCAAAGATTGAGAGGCCATCAACTCTACGCCAAGTTCTCAAAATGTGAATTCTGGCTAGGAAGTGTTAAATTCTTAGGCCACACGGTTTCCAAGGATGGTATATCCGTGGATCCAACCAAGCTACAAGAGGTGATGGATTGGCAACCACCTACCTCTGTCCTTGAGATTCGGAGTTTTCTGAGCCTAGCAGGCTACTATCGCCGCTTCATTCCGGACTTCTCTCGGATTGCTAAACCCATGACCGAACTCTTGAAGAAGGGAGTCAAATTTGAGTGGAGTGACAAATGTGACGAAGCTTTCCACACTTTGAGAAAACATTTAACTTCAGCCCCAGTTTTAGCTCAACCCGACAGCACCAAGCCCTATGATGTCTATTGCGATGCTTCAGGCACCGGACTTGGCTGCGTTCTTATGCAAGAGAACCAAGTCATTGCTTATGCTTCTCGAGCACTCCGGCCTCATGAGCAGAACTAGCCCACGCATGATCTTGAGTTAGCAGCGGTTATTCATTCTCTCAAGATATGGAGGCACTATCTGATGGGTGTTCCATACAACGTATACACCGACCACAAGAGCCTCAAATATTCTTCACTCAGGCACATTTGAATATGAGGCAGCGAAGATGGTTGGAGTTAGCAAAGGACTATGACCTTAGTGTGCATTATCACCCCAGGAAGGCTAATGTGGTTGCGGATGCACTGAGTCGCAAGGCTCGCTGTCACTGCCTATCCGTGGAGTCCTACGCTGACACCTTGTGCCATGAAGTGGCAAAGCTCAACTTAGAGATTGTTCCGCACGGGTACTTTAACCATATTTCTGTTGAACCAACCTTGCACGATCAGATTGTTGAAGCCCAATAGAATGACGCAAAGATTAAAATCCTTAAAAGGAAATTGGCAAAAGAGAAGGTGAAGGAAAAATACAAATGTTTCCGGCTAGATGGGCAGGGAGTGATGTGGTTTGGACATCGTATAGTAGTGCCCAAGAACACTGAACTCCAGAGGAAGATTATAGATGAGGCCCATCTCTCTAAATTTTTCTATCCATCCCGGTAGCATCAAAATGTACCAAGATCTGAGACAAAACTTTTGGTGGACTAGGATGAAGCGAGAGATTGCCACGTATGTGTCGGAATGTGACACGTTTCAGCGGGTGAAGGCTAGCCACTCGAAGGTAGCAGGCACTCTTCAACCTCTACCTATTCCCTCATGGAAGTGGGAAGATATAAGCATGGACTTCATTGTTGGAGTTCCCAGAACCCCACAGGGGCATGACTCCATTTGGGTAATTGTGGACCGGCTCACCAAGACCGCACATTTTATTCCGGTCAATACCGCGTATGCCGCTGGGAGGTATGCTGAAATTTACTTGGAATGAATCGTTTGTCTACATGGGGTACCCAAAACGATAATTTCAGATCGTGGTACTCAATTTGTGGCACGATTTTGGGAACAATTGCAACTATCCCTGGGCACAAAACTGATCCGTAGTTCAATGTATCACCCGCAAACCGATGGGCAGACGGAAAGGGTAAATCAAATACTTGAAGATATGCTTCGAGCATGTGTTATCCATTATGGGAAGAATTGGGAGAAATGTTTATCCCTGGCTGAATTCTCCTATAACAACAGCTACCAAGCAAGTCTTAAAATGGCACCTTTCGAAGCCTTGTATGGTAGAAGATGTCAGACACCGTTGTGTTGGTCCCAGGCAGGCGAGAGGTATACATATGACCCTGACCTTGTAAAGGAAGCGTAAGAAAAGGTCAGGTTCATCCGTGAAAATTTGAAAACCGCACAATCTCGGCAAAAGAGTTACTTTGATCGAAGGCGGAAGCCCCTTCAGTTCGAAGCCGGCGATCATGTGTATCTCAAGGTCTCCCCGACCAAGGATGTACAAAGGTTTGGATTAAAAGGAAAACTTGCACCTCGCTACATTGGTCCATATGAAATCACTCAACAATGTGGACCGGTAGCATACCGTGTGAAGCTTCCCGAGAAGCTCTCCACCGTGCACAATGTATTCCATGTCTCTCAACTCAAGAAGTGTCTTCGTGTTCCGACCGAGGTTGTTGAGCAAGAAGAACTCTCAGTTGAACCGGATCTTTCATACGATGAGCATCCCATCAAGATCCTCGATGAGAAGGAAAGACAAACTAGAAGGAAGGGAATTAAAATGTATAAAATTCAGTGGAGCCATCACTCCGAGGATGAAGCCACATGGGAAACCAAAGACTATCTTCAGAAGAACTTTCCCGACATCCTTCCTAAGACCAAGGTATCGTTCTCCTACCGTGTCCTTAAGAAATATCGAATCTCGGGGCGAGATTCCTTTTAAGGGGGGTAGGCTGTGACATCCCTGATGTTAATACATTGAAAACACGTTTAAAACAGGTTAAAAGGGGAACAATGGTGTTAGAACACAAAATTTGACCCAAAATTCAAATTAAATTTAAAACAAAGGCCTTTTTGACACCCAACTGAAATATCAAGAAATTTGTACTAAACTTGAAAATCTCCAAAAATAAAAGTTGTTTTTCATCACAAATAAGGCCTAGTCACTGTTGGGAACTTTTTCAAAATTTGCAGTTGAGCCCCTCAAAAACTCGAAAAACAGTGTTGAATGCCTGTTTCAAAATGGCTTGTTTGAGCTTAAAAAATTTGAAATTTCAGGTTCACACCAAAAAGAAAGTTGTGTCCCACATCTCAAACTCCAACTTTTATTTTTGCACATTTCAATGTTCAGTTCAAATTTTTGGAGAAAATTCGAAAAAGGCAAAGGAGCTCCACAGTGCTGCCAGCTCACCCCTGGCGTGCTCTGCTTCGGCCGGAGTCCGGCCGCCACATGGCTGGCGTGCGGCGGAGACCACGCCAGGCCGGCCGAGCCACGGCAGCGTGTAGCTCTTGTCCTTGCACGGGCGTCAGGCTTGCTGTGCCATCACTTCGCGCGCGACAGCGCGCTGGCAGCCTCGCGCCGCGCGGAGCGCCATCATGGCGAGCGGAGCTCGGCCACTGGCCGCGGCCGCGTGCGCCGCGCAGCGCCGTCCCACGGCCGAGATTCTCGCTCGTGATGCGCCAAACCTTCTGCCGCGTATCTCCTCTCCCCCACGCCACAATCCGCTGAGCCCAATCACGTCGCGTGCACTGCTCGAAGCTCGCAGCGCACTCATGGCGGCCTGCTCGCGCCGAGCCGTGCACGCGAACGACCCCGGACAGCTCGGACCATTTTTGCATACTACAACACGTCTCTGAGCCGCCTTGCACCTTCCCCTCAGCCCACGCACTGCCATTCCTCCTCTCCGCGCTCGCGCACTTCATCTTCAACCTCCAGCCGCGAGAACCGAGCTGAGTGTCGGGGCAAAATTCGTCCTCGTCTCTCCACCATTCCCAAATTCCTCGCACACAGAGCTAGACCACTTCCTTAGCTTCCATTTCCCCCACTTCTCTCGAGCTTTCCCCAACTCTCCGGCGAGAAATCAGGATTTCCCCCAATTTCCCATTTCCGGCCGCCGGAGCACCCGCACATCGAGCGCCCACTTCGAGCCATCCCCGAGGTCAACCGAGCATCCCAACAGCTCCACCGAGTCCCACTGGTGCTCACGAGCCCCTCCAACCCCGGTGACAGCCACCAACCTTGCCGGAATCGAAGCCGCGGCGGCCGCACTGCCACCGCACCGTCGCCGGCAAGCTCCGAGCCTCCTCCGGCCTCCCAACCGCCACCATTCGACTCGTGGTGAGCTGCTTGTTCTTTTCCCCCACATCTCCGACCTCCTCCCACCGCCGTTTGGCCGGCGAACGCCGTCGACGAGCCGAGGATGTAACTTCATCGTCTTCCTTTTCACAGGGTTCCCAGTGAAAGAAGTCAGGGACCTATTCGCGAAGTTTCAAAAGTTTCAAGGGTCGCGGCGTAAAAAGATTCTTAAGGTTTAACTCATTTTTCCAAAATCTTGTAAAATCCACTAAAAATCATACAAAAATCGGAAAAATGCACAAAAATACTCTCTGAACTCGAGAGATTGTAAACTCCAATCTCATGTTAGCATGTATATACTTTTGGTGAACCGTTTTTGAATTAAAATTCAAACACAGTTTTTAGAAACTTGTGCACCATTTCAAATCTTGAGCTCTTCTAGAGCTAAACTTTGGATATGTTGTTTGTAGTGACATTAGACACCTTGTGTCCAAAGGAGACCTAAAAATATGGACTGTAGCTTCAGTTATGAATTAATTTGTGATTCCTGTCTTAGTTTAGTCCTGTAATTATTAAAAATAATCCATGCAGCCAAAAATCTCCAGATGCCTAAGAACTTGTTAGCACATGTGGTAAAAATGCTAAACTTAATTTTTGACCATGTTTAGGCTCCCAAATAAATAGATGTTAGGTGTCGGCGATTTATGCTGACTAGGTTCTCGAGGGGGTGCTCCGATAGAAGGGTTTAGGAAGAAGTCGTCGAGAATCTAGAGCCGAAGGTGACAAGAGACGGTTTTAGACAGGTTCGGGTCGCCAGAGAGCAATACCCTACGTCCTGTATGGTGTTTCTTGTATTGATGAGATTGTTTTGAGGGGGTCCCTACCTCCCCTTATATAGTCCTGAGGGTAGGGTTACATGGGAACCGTATAGGACTAGGAGACTTTTACAAGTTTATCTCTAATTCCCTAATACAGTATATCCAAACTGACTAGGACTAATCCTTGTCTTGTGCGTCAAGTCTTGTTCATGGGCCGGCCCATAGGATGGGCCGCCAGGGTTGTTTAGTCCATCAGGACTCTACACCCACAAGCCCCCGAGCACCTTATCTCCTGAAGAACAGCCTTGTTGAAAGTACAGAGTTCTTTGAGGTCCTCCAGAGTTCTTTTGAAATCCGCCAAGGTTCTTTGAGACCCACAGGGTTCTTTGATCTTGGAAGTTGCAACCATGCTGTTCAATAGGTAATGATGTGCTCATAAGTCTTCTCAAAGTTCAGATTGGAGCGCACCGATTAGGTGCGCCCAATTGGGCAGCCCCCGAGCCTCGTTTATCTTTGAAGAAGAAATTCGAGGCTCTTTCGAAGTCCGAACCAAAAGAGAATCAATTTCCGAAGAAACCTGAATTCTTGTAGAATTCCTCATAAATTTATCAATTGAAGCCGAAAATTCTCAGAAAAATATTTCCTGAAAATATGTCCATAGCCCCCGAGCCTAAATTTGAACGAATTCAAATATAGGATCAAGAAAGGACCAAAATTGAAAATTACCGAAGTAACGCTTCGAAAAGCCCATATAAACCGCCCGCGACCCTTTGTATCCATACGCTCGCGCAAAACAGATCTAGGGTTTGCGACAGTTGCAGTTCTCGCAATCCAGAGACCGCGCGAAAGCATCCTCAGCCTCCCCCAATCTTAGATCCAATCCACACCAAATCACCAAAGATTCCAATGGCCGGTGGTGAAGGATCCAGCCGAGGCAAGGGTTCAAAGAGGAAGGCAGAAGCCATGAAGCAGGTCGTTACGACCGAGGAGGCAGTGTCCGCGGGGGACATGCCGATCATCGAAGATCCGATCAGTGACTGGCCGACCAGTATTCTGAAGGAGAAGCACATCAAGGCCCTAGAGGCGGATGGATTCTTGCCAGCTCAAGAAATCAGTCAGTGGAGAAGCGCACACGGGCACGAATACCCCACCGAAGAAACCGAGGAAATCACGGTATGGAAAGCCTTCTATGAAGTTGGTTTTGGCATGCCAACTTGTGATTTTTTCCGCCGTGTGTTGCAGTTTTATGGGATAGAACTGTGTCATCTAAATCCCAACTCCATTTTGAATTTATCCATCTACATCCATCTGTGCGAAGCATTCCTAGGAATAGATCCCCATTTTGCCCTTTACCGCCATCTGTTTAGGGTAAAGACCTCCAGCGGACCACTGCAAGTGGTTGGGAAAGTAGTTATCCTGTTCCGCCAGGGCATGAGGCCAGTATATTTGGATTACACAACCAAGGAAAGCCTCAAGGACTGGCAAAAGGAATGGTTCTACGCATGGAACCACCAGCCACAGCTGCAGAGCCGCTCAGGGAATCCTCCAGTAATGAAACCATTCTGGAGCGAAACAGTGGGAGTGAACCAAGCAATGCAGATCCCTGAGCTGCTCAACATGATTAGGGACCTGAAAGCACAAGGGCTGACAGGAGCCATGGTATATCGGTCATTCCTGCTGAGGAGGATCCAACCATGCAAACAACGCTGTAACCCAGGGTACTTGTACTCTGGGGAAACAGACCCCTCAAGGAATGCCACCGGAGATATGTCAGACAAGAGGATAAACCAACTCTTGAAGAAATTTTTGGTGGTCACCGACGAACAATTTCTAGAGATAATGGAAATTTCCGCAATTACCATGACACCTGAGGTAAAATCCTTGTGTGAAAGCTTTATATTGTCTGTTTGTTGAAAATATAATAGAAACTAATGTCTTGATTATCACAGTATGAAGCCCGGCGCGCTCTGTATGTGAGTCTGCCACCTCTAGATCCGACCAACACTGAAGAGGCAGCAGTGCTAGCACGCTGTGTGGATCCCAAGGTAAGAGATCAGGGTCGCCCAAGCAAGCAAGCTGCAATTGAAGAGCCTGACGAACCAATGGTAAAACTTGAACCACAGGTCCCTGAAGAAACCCAGGCCAAATCAGGAGCGACCTCCAGGGGAACTGAAAGGTCCAAGAGACCGGCACCAACAGAGCCAGCAGCACCAGTGCCCAAGAGAGCACGCACCTTGCCCAAGCCCCGAGCCAGAACGATCCCGGAGGAAAGGGCAAAGGTATCCCCACAACCCAGGACAACATCCTCAATGGGATATCTATCGGAGAAATTGGAACCAGCATGCCGCAGCAAGGCAGCTCTGCTCGGCGAGTATTATCTGATGAAGAGATCCTGCACGAGATCTTCAACCCTGTCTCCGCGCCGTTTGTAAGGACAACACCAATAATTGAAGAACCCTGTCCAGCAGGACCTTCGGCGGCGGAGCAGGAGGTTGAGGAAGAATTCACTTTAGGGGAGCCAGAGATCCCTATGCGGCCCGCCACCATGTAAGTACTTTATCAAGCAATACACAATGTACTATCGTATAATACTGCTGTGACTAACAAACTTCATTATTCCAGAGTTGAAGAAGCACCATCGACAACCAGGAAGAACCCTCGGTTGATCATGCAGCTGTAGTACCAGAGGCTGCAGTGCCCGAAGAACCCAGGGTAGTACAAGAAACAACCCTGCCAGAGGTTCAAGCAGCTGTGCCATCAGGCCCGCCAGCACCAGAGGGAGCACAAGTCGATGAAACAGTTGCTGAGGTGTTGGCGGGTATCGAACAACTGGTCACGCAGGCGGTGATTGAAGAATCTGAACTGGAACGCCGTGACCAGTCCTCTGCGCAGCCCCCGAGCGTCACAGAAACAACTCAGGCAGGGGCGGAAGCAGAGTGCTCAAGGGAGAAACAAGCAGAAGCATCAACCCAAGAGCAGGGAATTGAAGAGATCCCCAGAGAACCCAAGGGCACTGGAGCGGAAGAAGAGGGTGGGAGCTTCCGCATCGGGAGCTTCGACCCAATGCTCAATCCGAACCCGCAAACCTTCGAGTACATTTTGGACGCGGAGGAGGATGAGCAACATATCGACAGGGGACTGTACCACGCCGAGAGGGCAGTATCCTACTTCAAGGTTAGTAAAACAACCCTGTTCTTGTAGTATTGATGAAGCATATCTTATAACAACTCTGTTGTAGGCTGTTGGCGAGGCATCAAGGAAGAAAACCGAGTATCTCCACAACATTTCCTTGATGCACGCCAAGGCGGACCGTCTCCAGAAGGAGCTGGAGCGTGAGCGCGAAGATCGTAAACTCCAGGAGGCGGAAGACGCCGACATGATCCGCACCTTGCACCTGCGGACCAAGGAATTGGCCGCGGAGAAGGAGGACATGAAGAAGAAGCTTGCAACGGCGAAAGCAGAGCTCAAAGGTACTCTGTCGCCACCGAAGTCTTGTAACAATTTTTCCACTGCCTTTGTTGAATAACAACTCTGTCGTTGTCTTGTGTTCTCAGGGGTGCAACAGCAGCTAGTAACAGCCCAGAGCAAGATGACGGATTGGTCCAACTTGGCCAACCGTCACGAAGAAGCGTTGAAGACCCTCTCTGCCGAGCATGAAGGCCTTAAAGAAGAACTCAGAGTGGCGGTCAAACAACGCAAGGATGCTGACGTGCAGCTAATCCAAGTCCTCGAGCAGCAGCGGAAACTTGCCAAAGACCTGGAGGATGCTCGCGCAGAGAAGAGTCAGCTTTCCAAGGATCTCGTCCAAGCACAGAAGCATCTTGCAGACAAGAAGGTGCTGGACGAGAAGCTCGAACAGGCGGCCAGGAGGATGTCAGAGCTCGAAGAGTCATTACGGTTGATGAAGAAGTCGGACAACGACCTGGCGGAAGCCTTGAACCGGATCTCGCTGCTAGAGAAGGCAGCGAACCCAGTGGTGAAAGCCTTGGTCCCAGAAGACCCTTCAGCACCGCTATCATTCCTGGAGCGCCTGAAGGCCATGCCAAGACAACTGAAGGCGTACATCAAGAGATCTTCGAAAGCTTGTCTTGTGCATGTCCTTGCTGTAGTTAAGTCCAGGTACCCGGAGGTAGACATAGGCAAACTAGTAGAAGGCGCAGAGCCGAGCTGTACCGAGTCTGCCTTCAGGGACCTGTAGCAAGAGGCCGAGCCAGTTGCAGAAGCAATTGCTCAGAGCCTTAGGCTGTAATTATAAACAGATGTTATTGTAATATAAGTATTATGCAATGTAATATAGTATTGCCATGGTATGAAGGAAAACCAAGAATTTCTATGGATTCCCGGGTTGTCTCTGTGTTGATAACCAGGACTTAGTCAAAATGTACGTTGCGTAGATTTTAACTTGTGAAAAGCAGCCCTGTTAAGGACCTGAAGGAACCCAGGGAGATTTCTTATAGCATAAGCTATCAATTAAAATGTACCCCGGGAGGATACTTGGGAACTAACTGTATATGGTTTGCCGAAGCAAGAACCCAGTAAGACCCACGGAGCGGCAGCGTTAAGCTTGAAACGATCACAGAATAGCGTAATAGGAGGAACAGATCCGTTCTTGGCCCCGAAAGAACCCGGATAGACCTCAATTATAAGCTCCAAATGCATGTAGAAGAAACTATCCAAGTCCAAAAAGAACACGGAAGTTTTAGATGATGTCACGAAGACAAATAAACAACCCAGTAAAGGGAGCTTTATTGAGATAAACCTCGTTGCCGGAACAACGGTTCAAGAGAACATGTAATGCCGAAGCAATTAGTTCATATATTGGCGGAGCAATGTTTACAGAAGAACTCTGGGTTCCGAAGCAATTGGTTCTTGTGGTGCCGAAGCACTGCTGTAGTGAAGGAGCTACGCGTAGAATTTGCGTAGGTGTTCTATATTCCAAGGATTTGGTAATTCCATACCGTCTTCTGTTTGAAGTCTGTAGGTGCCTGGTTTGAGTACCTTGGAAACAATAAATGGACCATCCCAGGGTGAAGTAAGTTTGGAGTGACCGACTGTATTCTGGATTCGTCGTAACACCAAATCTCCAATCTGGAATGATCTTGTCTTCACATTTTTGTCATGGAATCTGCGGAGTCCCTGAAGATACGCAGCATTGTGTAACAAGGCGGCCAGTCGCACTTCTTCGGCCGTATCGACTTCCAGCATCCGTTGTTCGTCCGCCATGGCTTCTTGGAACTCCTCAACGCGAGGAGCACCATGCATTATGTCAATAGGTAGAACAGCCTCTGATCCATACACCAGGAAGAAGGGAGATTGCCCTGTAGCTTTGCTGGGTTGAGATCGTAGGCCCCAGACAACTGGAAAGAGTTCTTTCATCCACCGGCCTTCTGCTTTCTTCAGGGTTCGTTCCATGCGAGCTTTAAGTCCATCAAGGAGCATGCCATTGGCTCTTTCGACTTGTCCGTTGGCACGAGGATGAGCGACCGAGGCATAGGATACCTTGATGCTGCGATCTTCACAGTAGTCCCAAAACTTGTTGCCTGTGAAGGTGGTACCCAAATCTGTGATGATTTGGTGTGGTATCCCAAAGCGAAGAATCAATTCTTGGAGAAATTGGACTGCTTTCTCAGAGGTTGGTTTGACAACTGGAAAGACTTCTATCCACTTTGTAAATTTGTCAATTGCGACGAAGCAATATTCGAATCCACCAGGTGCCCTGGGTAGTTTCCCAATCATATCGAGCCCCCAGCATGCAAATGGCCATGACGGAGGTATCAATTTGATCTTGTGGGCAGGCTGATGTGAATGATGAGCGAAATATTGACAACCCTTGCAGTGATGAACAATTTCTTCAGCGTCGTGTAGAGCTGTAGGCCAATAAAACCCGGCACGGAAGGCTTTGCCGACGATAGTACGGGAAGCTGCATGATTGCCACATTCTCCTGCGTGAATTTCCTCCAGGATGTTGACTCCTTCTTGCTGTGAGACACATTTCATCAATGCGCCAGAGCGTGCGCCACGTCGGTACAGTGTATCACCGATTATAACATAGGACTTGCTACGGCGGACAATTTGCTGAGCTTCTGCCTTCTCGGCAGGAAGTTTGTTGTGCAAGATGTAGTCTATAATCGGAGCACTCCAAGTGGCGTCAATGAGCATAACCTCGGGAGCTGAGGTTGTATCATCAGAAGTTACTGCTGCAGAGATTGATGGCTTGGAGAGTTCATTGACGAACACCCCGCTAGGCACCTCTGCTCTGGAAGAACCCAGCTTTGATAGGACGTCTGCAGCGACGTTGTAATCTCGCTCGACATGATGAAATTCAATGCCGAGAAAGTGTTTTTCCAATTTCCGAACTTCTTCACAGTACGCATCCATGTCTTCATGGTTTCGATTCCAGTCCTTGTTGACTTGCTTGATGACCAACATTGAATCCCCATACACCATCAGGCGCTTGATACTGAGGGTAATGGCCATCTTCATTCCGTGAAGAAGTGCTTCGTATTCTGCAGCGTTGTTGGTAACAGCGAACTGAATCTGCAGAACATACTTGAGTTGATCTCCTCGAGGTGAGATCAACAAAACTCCGGCGCCTCCACCTTCCAGCTTGAGTGACCCGTCAAAATATATGATCCAATGCTCAGGCTTGGTGGTGGCGACTGGGAGATTGTGCTCGGTCCATTCCGATATGAAATCAGTAAGAACCTGAGACTTCATGGCCGTGCGAGAACGGAACTCGATGCTGTATGTTCCGAGCTCAACAGCCCACTTGGCGATACGTCCTGTAGCGTCTTGATTATGGAGAATTTCGCCAATAGGATAACCAGTAACCACGATGATCTTGTAGGTGTCGAAGTAATGCCGCAACTTTCTGGATGTCATTAAGACAGCATATAGAATTTTTTGAACTTGAGGGTACCTGGATTTGGAGTCCGAGAGGACTTCGCTCACAAAGTACACAGGCCGTTGAATCTTCTGAAGGTGACCCTCCTCATCACGTTCAACAACAATGGCGGCGCTGACGACATTAGTGGTTGCTGAAATATAGAGCAAGAGATCTTCGCCCGGGAGCGGTGCAGTGAGCACAGGTGGTGTAGTCAAGAACAGCTTGAGCTTGTCGAAGGCGACTTGAGCTTCCTGAGACCACTGGAATCTATCTTGCTTCTTGAGTAGTTTGAAGAACTCAGTCCCGCGTTCCCCCAGTTTGGAGATAAAGCGGTTGAGTGCAGCCATGCAGCCCGTAAGCTTCATGACATCCTTGACGGTGCGCGGCGGCTCCATGTTCATGATAGTTGCTATCTTCTCTGGATTAGCCTCAATGCCGCGTTCGCTAATGATGAACCCAAGGAGCTTTCCGGATGGAACGCCGAAAACACACTTGGCGGGATTAAGCTTCCATCGCCATTTGCGTAAGTTATCGAACGTCTCTGTGAGGTCAGCGATGAGATCCTCGGGATTTCTTGTCTTGACTACCACATCATCAACATAGGCTTCAACATTTCGATGAAGTTGGTCTTGAAGACAACCCTGTATCGCCCGCTGATATGTGGCACCTGCATTTTTCAAGCCAAAAGGCATGGTTGTATAACAGTATGCGCCATATGGCGTGATGAATGAAGTTTTAATCTGATCCTCTTCTTTCAGCGATATCTGGTGATATCCTGAGTAACAATCAAGGAAACAGAGTAGGGTGCACCCGGCGGTGCTGTTGATGACTTGATCGATGCGAGGAAGCCCAAAGGGATCCTTCTTGCAATGTTTGTTGAGATCGGTATAATCAACGCACATTCTCCATTCATTCGAATTATTTTTCCTTACAAGAACCGAATTGGCTAACCAATCCGGATAGAAGACTTCTTTGATGAAGCCGGCTGCTAATAACTTAGCTAGTTCTTTCTTGATGGCTTCCCGACGCTCTGTGGCGAATCTTCGGAGGCGCTGCTTTTTGGGCTTCGCGCTCTCGTTGAGGTCTAGCTTGTGCTCGATCAACTCTCTGGGGACTCCAGGCATGTCGGAAGGCTTTGTAGCAAAGATATCCGCCTGGGCTCGCAGGAAGTCGACGAGCGCGCTTTCCTATGCAGGAGTGAGGGTGGAGCCAATCACTGCTGTCTTCGATGGATCTCCTGTTTGGAGGTCAATCATCTTTGTTGCGACCTTCTCCACAGGCTTGATGGCCCGTGTCTTCTTCTGCGTCGGGGCGTCATCGTCCTCTGCGACGACGGCGGCAGCCAAGGGTTGGAGCTCTTGGCGATCTATGGTGGACGCGGCTCTGACGGCGTACTCCACTGCCTCTTTGTCGCAGAGGTAAGAGCGCTTGATATCACCGCGAAGGGAAAGAACACCGTGAGGCCCTGGCATCTTCAGCACCAGGTAGGTGTAGTGGGGGATGGCCATGAACCTGGCCAATGCTGGTCGCCCGAGGATGGCGTGGTAGGAAGTTTCGAAGTCTGCAACTTCGAACTTAATGAACTCTGTACGGTAGTTGGATGACGTACCGTACGTGACGGGCAAGGTGATTTGCCCGAGGGGGATGGCGGCCTTCCCAGGCATGATGCCGTAGAAAGGAGTATCCGCCGGCTGCAGCGTACTCATGTCGAGGCCCATGGACTTCAGCGTCTTGGCGAAGATGAGGTTGAGCCCGCTGCCTCCGTCGATCAGGACCTTGGTGAGCCTGCTATTTGCTACCACGGTCTCGAGGACAAGAGGATATCGTCCAGGAGAGGTGATCTCCGTCCATTGATCTTCTCGGGACCAGGTGATGGTGGTGTCCGACCACCGTAGCGGTGTAACCACCGCTGGTTCTGCTGCGTAGGCCTCGCGCCTCGCATTCTTGCGGTTGCGCGAGGTGTCGCTGACTGCCATGCCTCCGAAGATGACGTTGACAGTGTTGGTGATGTCTGGGAAACCGCAGTCTCCCTTGTCGTGCCCGTCGTCTCCGTCGCCAGCCGACTTCTGCTTCTTGTTGGGCATGCTGAACGTCTCCCGGAGGAGCACGCACTCGCCCATCGTGTGCTTGCTGTCGGGGTGGTAGGGGCAGCGCTTCTTGAGAAGTTTGTTGAATTCTTCCCTGCGTTGCTGCGCGGATTTGGCGGCGCGGACGGTCTGGACGGTTGCGACCGTGTTGTGTGGTCGCTTCCGTGGGTTGTTGCCGTTACGCTGGAAGGAGTCGCGCGGCTGATCCCTGTTATCTTCCTGATTCTTGCGACCAGGGTTGTTGGGTCTTTTGCCGTAGCGCTCCCGTTCTTGATCATCGGTGTCCATCCAATTGGACACCAGTGCACGGAATTCCTCGAGGTCACGAGGACGGTTGTGACTGAAGTCACGGAAGAGGGTGCGATCGGTCATCCCTTCTTGGAAGTAGTCGATGACTTCTGAGTCGGGGATGGGAACGCAGGATGCCTTGATGGCGAAGAATCGCCTGTTGTAGTCGCGCAGGGACTCGTCTGGCTTCTGTTTGCACGCGCGGAGTTCATATTTGCTGCCAGGGCGCTCAAAAGAACCCTGGTAGTTGGAGACGAGAAAGCCTTCTTCAGCGCGTGCCAGCTGTCGATGGAGTTTGAATGAAGGGACTCGAGCCAGGTTAGAGGACCTTGCTCCATCGCAACTGGGAAGTAGAGCATCTTGGAGATGTCGTCGCCCCCTGATGCTTCGATTGCAGAGGAGTATCTGCGCAGCCAAATGTTTGGATCTTGCTTCCCGTCGAAGTTGGCGATGCCTGGCGGCTTGAACTTTCGCGGGAAAGAGCTGATGCAGATGGCGCGTGTGTAGCATGGCAGAGCATCGGGGTTGGGGGCGTCGCATCTTCCTACAGAATCCGCAACGTGAGATGTAGCTCTCCCCTCTCGGATCCGGATGATGTCGTTGCGGGCGTCGTTCGGTGTGACGTGAGAGCGGGCTGGACGGGGTTCTTCGCGACGCTGGGACCTGGGAGGTTCCTTGCGAGGACGGCGGGGTTCTTCGCAAGGCCTGTTCCTGTCCTTGGTTTGTCCTACAGAGCTGCCATAGTGGCTGCTCTGACGCCTGGCTGACGGTGCTTGGTGACGCGAAGAACTCTTGCTTTTGGAGGCAGAGCGGCCTCCGTCCAGGCGATCAACCATGACCGCTGCGGCTTCTAGGCGGGCTTTGGCGAGGTTGATCTCAGGGGTAGTTTGGAACCCCTCGAAGACGCTGACCCCGAACAAGATGTTGGCCACAGGGGAGTTGAAGATGCCTTCCTTGTCGAACTCAGAGTTGGAGATTTTTCCTCTTGATGAAGCGACGTCGGAGGGCACGGTTGCGGTTTCGCTCGATACGGAGTTCTCGGTCCGCATCGGTTTCTCCTTCCTCTGTTGGAGCGTCGCCGGAGACAACTTCTTCGTCACTGTGATCATTGAGGATCACGCAGGACTGGCGACCGGGGTTGCTAGGCCCGGTTCTTCTGTTACAACAGGGAGTTCTCTGCCTTCTTGGAAAGGAAGCAGAGGTAGAATATCCCGTACCGTGGAAGGTACGTTTGCTTCGAGGAGAGCCACCTCAGGGTCCATGTCAGGCCAATGAACGATAACCCCCGAGGGAGTTGAGGTCATGACAAGATCCGAGGTTGCTCCGCGGGGTTGGAGAACCTTCTTCTTCAGGTGCTTCTGGTGGATCGCGGCTGAATTTGTTAACCCGAAGGGAAACTGAGATGTGCGCGATCCACGTGGTGAAGTCTTCGTCCCGCGGGGGTTGGAGCCAGGGTTCCTGGGTACCCGCGGGGTTGCTGTCACGGTCCTGATCGTTGAACCCTGGCGGGACTCGGAAGTGATCCGGAGTCCGCCGGGGAGTCGTGGACACGTGGCTTGATCCTGCCCCTTGATAGGGGTTGAGTTGACGTGGTCGGCCCGGGATTGAATCTGCTTCGGGCGCCATGTACTCCTCCGAGTAGGATACGATCCAGGGATCGTGTCGGAATTCGAGATTTTCCGAGATCCTCGCGGAGTGGTTTGCGCGCGTGGCGGAGCTGGTGCGGCCGCCTCGTCGCGCAGTTGATGTTGGAGTTCGCCTTCCTGGTTTGCAATGCAAAGCCAGGAGCCGAAAATGAAGGAGGCGCCTGCCTCGAACTTGGTGACGATGGAGGCGCTGAAGGAGGCCATCGACTCTCTAACGAAGACTCAACGAGTAGATCCCACGGACGGCGCCAAAGTGTCGGCGATTTATGCTGACTAGGTTCTCGAGGGGGTGCTCCGAGAGAAGGGTTTAGGAAGAAGTCGTCGAGAATCTAGAGCCGAAGGTGACAAGAGACGGTTTTAGACAGGTTCGGGTCGCCAGAGAGCAATACCCTACGTCCTGTATGGTGTTTCTTGTATTGATGAGATTGTTTTGAGGGGGTCCCTGCCTCCCCTTATATAGTCCGGAGGGCAGGGTTACATGGGAACCGTATAGGACTAGGAGACTTTTACAAGTTTATCTCTAATTCCCTAATACAGTATATCCAAACCGACTAGGACTAATCCTTGTCTTGTGCGTCAAGTCTTGTTCATGGGCCGGCCCATAGGATGGGCCGCCAGGGTTGTTTAGTCCGTCAGGACTCTACACCCACATTAGGTTTCGGATAGAAAATTATTGAGAGCTGTCCAAGTGTTATTTTTAGCCACCACTTGGTGAGAGCCTCTCTTTCACTTGAGTAGCTCTGGTATAAAAATTATCTGATTTGAAGGTATTTTCAATTTTATATGAATTTATCTTGTTTCTTTAAGCAGCAGTTTATACTATTTTTAATAAATTCTGTATAGTTCAGTTTTAGCTAAATTTTGGAGAGAGCCTTACTCTTATACTCTAGTAGCTGTCATAAAGTTTGTGGATAAAAAGGGTGAACAGAAACAGAGAAACAAAAATGAGAAGGAACTAGAGTAGAAATGGGTTGTTAAAAAGAAATAGGTCAATTTTGATAATTAATTAAAAATGGAGCGTGGGAAGTCTAAACTTTCAGAACAGCACCCTAGCTTCAAAAATAATAAATGGGTTTATTTATATGTGTACACAATCACCATCATAGATCCGTAAAATTTCCACACCCCTCCTCTAATTTTGTGAAGTAGAAAGAGGATCACTAGAATGTCTAGGTGAATATGGCCTTCAAGGTTTGTTCCTAGGCCACATAGGCAGCCGCATTAAAGTTGTGCATCTCATGTAGAAGGCGCTCTCGCTGACGGAACCTACAACCTTGTTCCCGTCAACGAAGACGAAGTTCCCGAGGGAGGTGCCGACATCGCCGTGAACGACCAGGAGCCTAACAACGTTTTAGCCTCAAGAAGGCAAGCTCCAGAGCATGACCTAACTTTTAATTCGTGCCACTATGTATTTTATTATGCTTGTGCATTTACGTTCTAGGTGTTGTTTGAATACCTTAGTTGCATGATGCTAGTACCTATGACTTGGAACACTAGTATGATAGGGTCGATAGAGCAATGCCTTTAGGTCCGTTACAAGCCGAGTGATTTCCTGTCACTCGCGAGACATGGGAGTTGCTTGTCTTTACTTATGTTGGAATCATAAGGATGGACGGGCGGGATGGTATGTGTAGATCTCCCGTCCGTGTATGAGAATTGGATTAAGGTCGAAACGTGTGGTTCTGTGTGTCAAGTTTTTGAACGTACCACACGCATGCCGACCTATGGGAATCGGTAAGCGCGGTACTGGATTGAAGTAGCTAGGGCCGATAGCCATCTCTCCTTGGAAACATTTTGTTTCCCTTGCTGTACACATGTGGATATATGTGTGATGCCGTGAGTGAAGCGGTAAACCTTTATCCTAAGGGAATGGACCCGGCGCCCAATTGTGGATTGATGGGAAAGTTTGGAAAGTGCTTGTGCCTTTTATAACAAGCATTGTCCGTGTGTGTTGGGTTTTTCCTGGCCAGGTAGCAAAAATTCGGTTCGAACTGTCAGCTTCTCGCGGTTAATGAGACTGCTTGACCGCTGTGCTGCATTGAGTAACAAGTGGAACTATGAGGATGATGAACTTGTTGTATGTATTAAATTGTATTGCACCACTTGTATGCTTAGAAGGAATGCTAATCTAGAATGGTTGATTCTACTAGAATTTGATGCTAAAATCATGAAAGTAAGGATCCACTCTTAGTAGCTTTTTGGCAAACAAACCCACTAGCCAAAAGCCTCTCATGTCTAGATGTCGGTGATGTAGTTTCACCCGACGGGTAAGCCTTGCTGAGTATTAGTATACTCAGCCTTGCTTGTGGCTATTATTTCAGATACTGTGATGGATGTGGCAGTCGATGCCATCACTTGGCCTACCCAGGTTCCTCCTGGCTGGCATGTCGAATGGGTTCTGTCCTCTGCCGAGGATAGGAAGGAGTAGCACCATGGTCGGCTTCATCGTGGTGTTGCTATGTACCGTCGTTAGTTAAATTTCCGCTGCAATGAACTCTCGTACTCTGATTTAAATTTCGAACTTGGTTTGTAATAACTTTATGGTACTAAATATGTATGATGAATTTGTGGAATGTTGTAATTTCTGGAACTCACCTTCGTGTTGGCGCGCTTGTTGTTTCGATCGTGAAAGTACATGGTTAATCGGGTATAATCCGACAGCGCTCCAGCTTATTCCGGATTAAGTGTCTGACTGCTCGATTAGTGGTTCATGGGCACTTAACTTGGAATAATTTCGGAGTGGTCCGCCACAGTAAGTTTTGTAAGTTTATCGAGCCTTGTGATGGTGATCATGGACATGGGCCTCGAGTCATGTCTCCTCGGGGTTTCCCATAAGGCGACGGTATGGGAAGTGAATACGCCACCTCAGTGACGTATGAAGCTTTGCCCGTTCAATGTTGAACGTTCGGGTGCCACCACTATGGTGGATGGTAATGTATGGGAACGCTTCCATGAGTGTTGCCACAGAAGGTTCATTATAATTGCTCTGGAATGAAATTTTATGTAGGTACACTAACCACGATTCCGTAAAGTCACGGCAAGAATTATTCGGCTAGTTATTATAGGGAGAGACGTACTATATGCCTAGCCACCGGCACTAACTCCGTATGTCACCATATTGTGACATGTGTGTTGGTGATAACGTATAGGTCAAGCATACATCTGAATCATATCTAAAAATGGAATTGAACCTATATATATATATGTTCTCTAATCAACTTTCTCAAGAATTTAAAGAAGCTATACAAATTTGTGTTTGTGAAGTTTCTGTCCAGTCTGTTGCACGCCCAACTTCGGCTGTAAAACTTCCTCAAATGAAAAGGTGTTCAATATGAAAGTTGTCATAAATTTTGTCCAGTTTATTCTTTCAAAATTTAGACAAATTTGGTTCAGCCAATTAAAAGTTATGCTCAAAATACCAACTCCCTGTCTGCAGGAATTTCAGCAGAGAGTTAATTAAAGGATTGGGGTTTTGCACCACCTAGATCACTTGTTCTGTTTTTGTGTTGAACTAAAAAGTTGTTGGAAATTATCTAAACTGTATTCTGGTCAAGTTTGGTAATGTTTGGGCTTATAGATTTTTAGATATGACATTTTTCCTACTCTGTGCAGAATCTGATTATTTTCTTTAAATTTATGTCGGTTCTCACTTTGGTTTTGATGTCTATATGGCTGCCGCCTCACTTTTGGCTAGCTCTGCTGTGACACCTCAGATGTTAATCATCTGTTTACATCATGATTAAGTTAAGAAAGGTAATTTAAGGTTAAATAGTAGAACATTAAATCAGCAATTTCTTACATTAAGAACAAGAAAAGTTTGGGTTGAAATTACAAACTTCCAAAATCACTTTAGAACTTTTGAATTGGTCTGAATGAAAGTTGCTCTAAATTTATCTATCACTTCATGCTACACTTTGAGGCCTGTTAATGCTAGTACAATGCGAAATTTATTGAATACAAACTTGTTTATATTGAAGTGTGCTAAAAAAAACTGATAAACTTTCATGTTCTTGGTCAGCAAAATTAGATTTTTATTGTTTCGCTCGGTCTGAGTCTTTCTAAAAAGTATTGCATATATTAAAGTCACATTTAGCTCTTCCACATAATACCACCCATCTAGAGAAACTTATCAAGAACATACTGGTGAATTTTGAGAGATTTTGGATTGCTCAAATTAGAATTATGAAACCTAAATTAGAAACCAAAACTATTAGTATCCATAGCCTACAAGTAGGGGTGTTGACAAGATCTTTACCACTTAAAGATGACCTCTCTAGGCTAAATGATGACTACTAAAAATTGATTGGAATGTAGGCAAAATCCTGTGGCTCGGTCTGCTAAAAATCTCAAAAAAGTGAGATGCCTAAAAAGAATCTGTCAACCTACCTAAATCATTGGATCATTCCTTGATATATACATAATACAGACAAATTACTAAATTTTCTGTATCCTAACCAAAGATGAGTGATTTTGAAGGTTGGAGCTAAGAGCAATGAAGTTCTTCTACAACCCTCTTTTATGTCCTGAATTTCTTCCATTCATTTCTAGCTCTAATATCTTTCACTCACATTCTACCCCTTCGACAATTATATTAAATCAATGGCATGTAAACAACTTCAATCCACTCTCTTGGCCCAGTGCCTTTTATCCCTCTTGTTTCCTTTTTGTGAAAAAGGAAAATTATTTGGTGTGCAATGACATGGATCAATGATGTAAAGGTTCGGATGTCAAGCATGAGTCGTGCCCCCTCACATCTAGGATATTTTAGCATCCAAACTTTGTGCCTCCATTATTGTTTGATTCCGTACCATCTAAATTTCATACCTTGATTCAGGTGTCTTCACCAACTATCTCATGCCGACGTGATTTTGATCACTTAACTTTGTTTAACATTGATACCTTATACTGAATTAACTTGATTTCTTAATCCTTGGATCCCATACAGTTGTTCTTGCTCAAGAAAATATAAATAAATGAAATGAATATGCAAAATTGGGTCAATGTTACCTTTGTGTGCATAATGGGTTATTGATATAATATGCACATCATTTTTTTATAAGCAATTCATGTGCATGGGCATTACATATCCATTAACATGTCATTTGCATCATGATAATCTTTCAGTAGCTAACCACATGTGCATCTAACTCATGAATGCTTTCTGCCTCCTTTCTCGTGCCAATTGGGTTGCCAATCTCTATGTTTATTGTGGTGTTGTGTTCCCTAACTTAAGGTGCCGTGACGGAACCTAAGATCTTGTGCGCGTGCTGCAGCCACATGCTTGTATCACTGGGAGCGCACTGGTATCTTGGCATTCGTGAATGTGACCCACAACTATCCATAGTCCACAACCCAAATTGGTATCTCGATTTTCAAACTCCACTTCTTGCAATAACATTTTAATTGTGTGACATGAGGTACACTAACTTGCATCACAACATGTGCATCATACGCTCATAAGCATATGCATCATACGCTCATGTGCACATGCACCATATCATACGCATGCCATCATGAGCATGATCATGAACATCGTAGTAAAGTGCATGAGATCGGCAAATTGACAATTTAAGATAAAAAATTGAGCAAGAATTTTCTGGAATTGCCATACCACACTATCTTTTCCAGGTGCATTCCCTATTGCCCATGACTAGCCACAGTTTCAAATACCACCTTTGCCCTGTTTCCCCTCCATCACCACAGTGTCTCAAGGGCCAGTTTGACCCCTCCGTATCCAGATGTCGTGTGCTCCGCCCCGTTCACCAGTCCACCATAGCCCTCAACGTTTTCCCCACCACTGCTGGCCGACACTCTCCACTCGCCCTCGTACCACTGTCCCATCACCCAGGGCATCTCGATGCCGGCCACTACCACCCCACGCGCCACTATCGCGCCATCGCCATGCTGGCCCCTACCTCCTGCTGTCGACTCGCCACTATCGCTGCTCCACTCTGGCCGTCGATAAAAAGCAACCTCTCCAATGGCTACCTCCACTCCAAGCCGTTTCACTTGAGCCACACAACTCTACCGCTCTCGCTTCCCTCCGACAACCTCCACGGTACCCAAGCTGTCCATCCCCACTCCATTCCTCGACAAGCAAACTCTGCCTCCACCTCCGTGACCCAACTTGGCGTTTCGCCAAGCTCAACGGCACCAACCTTATGGCAGAAGGAGTTCGAGCAGAAGCCACTAGAGGATCCCGCAAGATTGAAGTCGTCAAGCAAGGAAGGATTCGACTTTTCTCCACCATCCATGGCTTCCCCTTTCTTTCCCCCGATTCACCCTAGAGTTCACTGGATAGTAGTGGTGTATTACTTTTGCCTTATATGCCTGATCTTGATGCTCTTAGCTTTCCATATCTACATTCATCGCCCACTCCCACATGAGCAATGTTGAAGTTGTATCGAAATCTTGTATCAGTTATCATTCCTGGGTTATGAACCTTGTATCGGTTAACATCTCTGAATTGTGTTCTTTTATCTCCGATGTTGATGTTGTGTTTGAGTAGAGGCTCTTTCTTCTAATGAAAAGTTCTACGAGTCTCCCTACCCGAATCTCGGGACGAGATTCTTTTTAAGGGGGGTAGGTGTAACATCGCTGATGTTTAAATCACTAAGAATTCACTAATAAAAGCTATTAGGGTGCAATTAAAAGAAACATAATGGAAACTCACTCTAAATGGGAAATTCAAATTCAAATTCCAACTTCAAAGCACCGAATTGAAACCCAGCGCAAATCTCCACCTTTTACTACTGAACTTGAAAATCTCCAAAAAGCAAAGTTGTTTGTCATCCCAAGTCAGGCCATGTTTCTTTTTCGAACTTTTTCAGATTTTGCAGTTAAGCCCCTCAAAAACCCCAAAAATCGTACATGACACCTTTTCAAACATAGCTTGTTAAGCTTAAAAAATTCAAGATTTCAAGTTCGTCCCAAAAAGAAAGATGTGTAGTTTTTGGAGTTCAGTTCAAGATTTCAAACTCCAACTTTCGTATTTGTAGTTTTTGGAGTTCAGTTCAAAAACTTGGAGAAAATTTGCGTGAACCGAAACCCCACCTTGGTGCTCACGCAGTGGCCATCATAGCCTCTGCCCGCGAACGCCATGGGCGCCGCCAGGTGGCCGCTGAGCTCTGCGTCCTGCCTGCCCTGGCCAAGCCTCGCCAGCCATGTCCTCGGTCCTCGTGCACGCGCCTGAACCCCCAACCAGTCTTTTCCAACGATGCCCGCGCCTGAGCAGCCTCGCCACACGAGCTCCGCCATCACGACGAGCAGAGCCGCGCCGTTGGCCACCGTGCCTTGTCTGCCTGAGCCCCCCCTTTGACCCGACTGGTCGACCAAATCATGCGCTGCAGCTTGCTCAGACCATCCCTCGTTCCCCGTGCTCGAATCCTTGGCGCCCAACCGATGCACGAGTGTGGCGGACCACTCCAAAATTATTCCAAGTTAAGTATCCCTGGACCACTAATCAAGCAGACAGGCACTTAATCCGGAATAAACTGGAGCGTCGTCGGATTATACTGTGACATCTCTGATGTCAAAAGAATTAAAAAGTGCAATTAAAATCAATGCAACAGGGAATTGGGTTGAAATTCAAAAATTCGTCAAAAATTCAATTATAATTCAAAAACAAGGGTTGTTTGGCACCCAACTGAAATCTAAAAATCTCGGACCAAAAAGAGTAGTTGTCATCACCAACAGCCCTTCGCGACAACCTCGCCACGGCGTTCGTTCCGCTCGATGACCCTCGAGCGGGGATGTCCGTCACGATCGAGCTTAGCCCGGATGTCCGTCACGATCGAGCTTAGCCGTATATCCGTCCCGATCGAGCTATGTCCGTGACGATCGAGCCTAGCCAGTAGTTTCCGTCACGCTCAAGGCTCCACAGCCAAGCTCGAGGGGGCACTTACCCTCGAGCGACGTTCCGTCACCCTCGAGGCTCCGCAGCCAAGCTCGAGGACTTACCCTCGAGCGACGTTTCGGCACGCTCGAGGCTTCGCAGCCAAGCTCGAGGGGGCACTTACCCTCGAGCGACGTTCCGTCACGCTCGAGGCTTCGCAGCCAAGCTCGAGGGGGGCACTCACCCTCGAGTGGCGTTTCCGACCATTCGAGGCTCGGCAAGCTCGAGCTTGCGGTTCAAGCTCGAAGCGCCGTAGCGCCTGGTCGAAGTGCCTGGTCCAAGCTCGAAAGTTGTGTCCCACACCTCAGACTCCAACTTTTAATTTTACCCGTTTCGAAGTTCAGTTCGAATTTTTGGAGAAAATTCGAATTTGGAAATCGGAGCTCCACGGGCATGCTACAGTGCCCCTGGCGCGCGCTGCGCTGGCCGGAGCTCGGCCGCCACGTGGCCGGCGAGCGGCGCAGGCGGCGCTGAGCTGGCCAAGCCGCGGCGGACGCTGGCGCTTGTCGCCTAGCTCTTGTCCGGCCACTCCCGAGCCATCACTTCGCCGCTGTCGCCTCGCCTCGCCTCGCGCCGCGGAGCGCCATCATACGGTCGCGCGCCGCCGTGGCCGCACGCGCGCTCGCGCCGCGCCGAGCGCACTGCAGGCGGTAGAGTCCATTCGCGTCGCGCCAAAGCCTCTGCTGAGGATCTCCACTTCATCACGCGATGATCTTTGACGCCCAACCGCGCGTGTGCGCTCTGTTCGAGCTCGCGCGCCATCAATGGCGACCGCGACAGCCACCCACGCGCTCGCACGCTCCCGAGGCCGCACAGTGCCTCCCTTGCGTGCTCAATCACTCCACCGCGCACTCACACCCCTCCTCTCACTCGCTCACTTGGCCATTTCCACTTCCCCGCGCTCGCTCGGTCTTCTTCCTCCTCGCGACGCGCAAGCCAAACCCAAGCTCTTCGCGAAATTCCTCGTCCACGCTCCACCATTCCCAAGTTCGTCCCGCACGGAGCTAGTCCACTCCACCAGCTCCAAAACCCCCAACTTTCCCCAAGACATTGACCCTTCTCCGGCGAGAACTCGTGAATTCCCCCAAATCGCGATTTTCGGCCACCGGAGCACCCGCACGTCGAGCCCCTACTCCGAGCCGTCCCTGAGCTTCCTCGAGCACGCCATTAGCTTCCCCAAGCTCTGCTGGTGCTCAAGGACCTCTTCCCCCCTCCGCAACGACCCCGAGCTCGCCGGCGTAGAAGCCGCGGCGGCCGCGCCACCACCACCTCGTCGCCGGCGAAACTCCGACCACCCCCGGCCTCCAAACCGTCCCCAAACGACTCGTGGTGAGCCCAGGATCCTTTTCCCCCACTTCCCCGAGCCTAGTTCGCCGCCGTTTGGCCGGCGCAACTCCGGCGAGGTCCCAGGGACCCAAGTTCATCGTCTACCTTTGTTTAGGGGTCTCTGCGCAAAAGTCCAGGGACTCGTTCGCGAAGTTTTGAAAGATCTAGGGTTCTCTGCGTAAAAAGATTCTTAAGTCTAGGTTTGATTTTCCCGAAATTTGTAAAATCCATTAAAAATCGTACCAAAATCAGAAAAATGCAGAAAAATACTCTCTGGATTCGTGAGAGTCTAAACTACAATCCCTATTAGACATGTTTATACTTTTGATGAACTGTTTTTGAGCTAAAATTCAAACTATGAAAATGGAAAGTAGTGCACCATTTCAAATCCAGAGCTCCGCTAGGGTTGAGCTTTGGATATGTTGTGTGTAGTGACTTTGGACAGCTTGTGTCTAAAGGGGACCTAAAAATATGAACTGTAGCTCCAGTTATAAATTAAAATGTTTTTTCTGTCTTTTTGCAGTGCAGAAATCTTTAAAAATAATCTGTGCAGTGAAAAATCAACATTTTGCTCCAGAGGACTAAACACTTGTTAGCACACCTGTGAAAAATGAAAAACTTAATTTTTGCTCTGTTTAGGTTAGCAAATGAATAAATATGTGTTTTTGGATAGAAAAATATTGAGGACTACCCAAGGGTTATTTTGAGCCACCATTTGGCCAGAGCCCTCCTCATACTTATGCCTAGCTTTGGTAGAAAGATCTCCTGAAATAGATGAAAATTCAATTTATTATGCATTTATTTCACTTTCTGCAGCTAGCTGTTTGCACATTTTTAATAAATTATGTGTAGCGCAAAATTAGCTAAGTTTTGGAGTGAGCTTAGCTCTTATACTCCAGTAGCTGTCATAAATTTTATAGCTAAAAATGATGAACATAAATGGAGAAACAAAAATAGGAAGGAATTTAGGTGGAAATTGATTTATATAAAAAGAATAACCTTTTTGGATTAATTGGTTAAAGTAAAAGGGTTAACTCTGAATTTCCAGAACAGCCACCCTAAATTGTGAAGAAATAAATAGAGTTCTTTTATATATGTACACAATCACCATCGAATTAAATAAAACTCTTCACACCGACACTTGCTTTTACGAAGGATATGATAGTGCCTAAGTATGTCTAGGTGAATACGGCCTTCAAAGGCCTTAGTCTTAGAATCTAAAGGCAGCCGCCTTAAAGTTATGCATATCATGTAGAAGGCGCTATCCCAGACGGCGACTACACCCTCATCCCCGCAGACGAGGAAGGAGCCCCGGAGCCCGGTGCCGGTGCAGACGTGAACAACCCGGAGGCTAACTCTCAGTCCGAGCAAGAAGGCAAGCCCCGGAGCATAACCTAACTTTACCAAATTATGCACTTTGAATTCTCTATGTTTGTGCATTTACGTTCAAGGAGTTGATTGAATACCTTAGCTGCACATTTCCTAGTACCTATGACTTGCAATACTAGTATGAAAGGGATCGATAGTGCATGGCTATAGGTCCGTTACAAGTCGAGTGATTTCCTGTCACTCGCGAGACATAGGAATTGCTTGTCTTTACTTATGTTGGAATCATAAGGATTGACGGGCGGGATGATAGATGTAGATCTCCCGTCCGTGTATGATAATTGATTAAGGTCGAAATGTGTGGTTGAGTGTGTCAAGTTTTTGAACGTACCACATGCATGCCGATGTATGGGGATCGGTAAGCCCGGTACCAGATTGAAGCAGCTAGGGCCGATAGCCATCTCTCCTTGGAAACTTTGTTTTCCCCTGCCGTACACTTGTGGATATATGCGTGAGACTGTGAGTGAAGCAGTAAACCTTTATCCTAAGGAAATGGACCCGGTTCCGAATTGTGGATCGATGGGAAAGGTTGGGAAATGCTTGTACCTTTTATAGCAAGCAGAGTATCCGTGTGTGTTGGGTTTCCCCTGGCCAGGTAGCAGAAATTCGGTTCGAACTGTCCGCTTCTCGCGGTTAATGAGACTGCTTGACCGCCCTGCTACATTGAGTAACAAGTGGAACTATGAGAATGATGAACTTGTTGTATGAAATAAATTGTACTGCACCACTTGTATGATTAGACAGGATGCTAATCTAGAATGGTTAAATCTACTAGAATATGATGCTAAAACTTGAAAGCAAGGACCTACTCTTAGTTGCTTTTTGGCAAACAAACCCACCAGCCAAAAGCCTCTCATTGTCTAGATGTCGGTGATGTAGTTTTCACCCGACGGGTAAGCCTTGCTGAGTATTAGTATACTCAGCCTTGCTTGTGGCAATATTTTACAGGTATACCTTTGGATGTGGATGCTTTGTCTTGGCCTGCCCAGGTTCCACCTGGCTGGCACATCGAATGGGTTCCGTCCTCTGGCGAGGATCGGGAGGAGTAGCTTCGTGGCAGGCTTCAGCACGGAGTTATTTTGTATCGTCGTTAGATTGTTTTACTTCCGCTGCAATGAACCTCTAAATTCAGTTGTTATGACTTTTTAAATTCCGCTGTAATGAACTTTTATTTCCGCTGCAAGACTTGTACTCTGATTTAAATTTGAACCTGGTTTGTAATAACTTGTAATATCTATGTGTGTAAGTTAATTTGTGGAATGTTGTAATCTCTGGAACTCACCTTCGTGTGGGCGTGCTGTTGTTTCGATCGAGAAAAGAACGTGGTTTATCGGGTTTAATCCGACGGCGCTCCAGCTTATTCCGGATTAAGTGCCTGACTACTCGGTTAGTGGTCCCGGGGTACTTAACTTGGAATAATTTCGGAGTGGAACCACCACAGCTGGCATCAGAGCCGAAACAGCGCACCGGAGAGACCAACAAACCTTAAATAAATATTTTTGGAATAAAATTTGCCAACTCGTACTTCCGCCGTGCTTTTCGGTGGAAGGTTGTTGTTAGGACCGCTAAGGATGTTACCTAGAGCGTGAAGCCTATGTGGGTTAAGGGATCACGATATGATAGGTGGCAAATAGTATATTATACTGACTTCCAGCACATTTCATTCTGTCATTTACTTTCCGCAATGGTGGGCGCAAGGTACGGCGATTGCTGTAACGTACCACGGCACTATATGAAAATATAGTGGCGGCACATAGTCAATACGCTGTGATGGCGTATGAAACTAGAATAGGATGGTGGGCGCAAGGTACGGCGATTGCTGTAGCGTACCACGGCATCATATGCAAATATGATGGCGGCACAAAGTCAATACGCTATTCCAATAGCGTATGAAACTGTCAATATGTTGCTTTGGTGACATATGAACATTGCCCGTTCAATGTTAAACGTTCGGGTGCCACCTCTATAGTGGGTGGTAATGAATGGAGACGCTTTCGTGAGTGCTGGCACGAAAGGTTGATTATAAATGCTCTGGAATGGAATTTTCTGCAGGTACCCTAACCGCGATTCCGTATGTTGAGACGGTTAGAAAAGTTCGGCTAGATAATATAGGGAGAGACGGATATTGCCTAGCCACCGGCACTAACTTCGTAAGCCAAAAGTTATTGGCATGTGTGTTGGTGAGAACGAATAGGCCGCTCATGCATTGCATTCTCACTGAATTAATATCAATTTTAACCCTTGGCCAAATCAAACCGCCGTCAAAGAAATTGAAATTTACAACCCAAAAAAAAAGCTGCTGAGAACAGTCTGTTTGCAACCTTAAATCGAAACTGAAAACGTTGCCAAATGAAAAAGTGTTCAACATGAAAGTTGTCATAAATATTATGAAGTAAATGCTGGAGAAATTTCAACAAAAATGGTTCAGTAAAATTGGAGTTATGCTAAAAATGTTAACCCCCTGTCTGCTGGAAATTTCTGGGGACAGTGAGATAAAAATTGAATTTTTACACCATCTTAACGACAGTTTCTGCTCAAACCTCCAACATGAAACTTGTTAGGAATTATTTAAACAATGTCCTGGCCAAATTTGGGAATTTTTGAGCTTGTAGATTTCGAGTTTTGTAATTTTTACCACCCTGCACAGAATCTGTTTTTGCTCTTTGGCACTAACCGGTTCTCACCCTTGCCCCTTTTTCCTTTTGGTTCAGATGGATGCCCTCGCTGACCTGGCTAGCCACCCCAACGACGTGTCTTTCTCTGATTGCTTGGGATGGGAAGGCTTCCCTAGCATCTTGTGGTCGGTTCTACAGGCACTTGGCTACCCTACACCGCCACAATATGAGAGAATCCTCATCCGAGACCGTGGTGTGACTCGTTCCCGTGTGCGTTTGGTGGTACACCGTCACCCGCCGTGTCCTAGTTCCCCCACCTGGACGGTGGAAGTTCATGGACACCACATGGAGACGACTTGTGAGCTAGCTGCCTTGAATGGCATCAGTTCTTTTTGTGCTCAGAACCAGAGCTTGGTAGAGCACCAGTTGCTTGGGCTGTTTCCACCAACTCAGCCGGATGATCCCCACTGGATGAGGCGCTACCTTAGCTCTCCTTTGAGGATGGCGGAGAACCCCGTCGCAGCAGCCGCTTTGATGATGAGGTGGATACGGGCGTATCACCGTTGCAGGCACTTCTTGGACGGTCGCAGAGCGAGATGCTCAACATTGCTATGGACATGTCCGCTCGCGCCCGTGACATAGGGGTTGAGAGGACCTCTTTGTCCATTGAGGTGACCACTAGAGATGCCATGATTGCTGACTTGGAGAGGCAATTGAATGACCTCCAGATTGCACACAACAACACCCAGAATGAGTTAGCACAAACTAGAGATGAGCTTGAGGAGGTACATGGTACCTTGGAGCATGCAAATGCTATGCTTGCCGCCCATGACGCTCAGCACCTTCTTGAGCAAGAAGGAGGGAATGGTGAAGGAGAGGCCCCCGATTCCGACATGGACACCGAGGATGACATGCCGTCCCTTCCAGCTCCACCTTCACCTATGGGCAGCGAGGCTACCGCTAACAACCTGGATGATTTTTAGAGTGGTAGTAGCAAGTACTCCTCCGCTAGGCCTAAGTTTTGGCTTCGTCTTGTAATAGGCTAGATGGAGTTGAGCTCCCCCTCTTTACCTTTTGGTGGCAATGTAAATTAATGGTGTGGTTGTGGTGTAAAACTTGATGAAGTGTAATAGCTGTGTTGAAAACATTCTGCAGCTGACCTTGTTTTAATTATTGATGGGTTTTCCATTCATTTCTGGGCTGTGATGTGAACTACCAAGTTGTTTGGAATTTGTCAAACAAAATGATCA
This sequence comes from Digitaria exilis, assembly GCA_015342445.1. Taxonomy (NCBI): domain Eukaryota; kingdom Viridiplantae; phylum Streptophyta; class Magnoliopsida; order Poales; family Poaceae; genus Digitaria; species Digitaria exilis. Next base: position 78,337 of record JACEFO010002884.1, read on the forward strand.
CCAAATTGCAACCCCATTGGTTAAGCGAAATAAAAATGGCAACCAAAACACTATAGCTCGGCCTGCTGAAAAACAGCAAATGCAGAGAGCTAAAGATTGAATTTTTCGGCTTAGTTCCAGTCCGAATTTGATTCTGAGCCCAACATGAAAGTTGTAGAGCATAACATTTCCGAGCTACTGACCGAATGGGAGCATTTGACTTGTTTCCTGTTGGGAGATATGATTTTTCTCCCGAACTGCGTGCTGATTTGTCATTCTGCGCAGTACACTTAATATATTGTCACGTTCTATCTTGTCATTCATTATGCAAGCTTATGGAATGTGGCTAATACAAGTCCCTACTGCAGATGGCAATCACCCACAGCGGTCACGACGCTAGTGGCTCCAACGCTAACCAGCAAGGGCCAGAGGGGCAGCAACAGCCACCGCCACCTCCTCCACCGCAGCAACCTCCGACGTGGCAGCAGCTTTATGCCACGCAAACGGAGATTCTCCGGAACCTGCAGCATCAGCAGCAGATGATGCAGCAGCAGATGCTTCAGCAGGGAGGTCAACGGGCCCCTCAGCCTCAGGTGGCCAGATACGAGGATTTTCTGGCAACGCACCCGCCGATTTTCTCTCGAGCTGATGAGCCTTTGGAGGCCGACACCTGGATTCGAGCCATCGAGTCCAAGTTCACCATTTTGGCAACGCCTTGCACCTCCAACCGCAAGGTCGTGTTCGCGGCGCAGCAGCTCCGCGGCCCAGCTCTCCTTTGGTGGGAGAACTACCTGGCCCTGCAGCAGGAGGGTCATGTAGTTGAGTGGGATGAGTTCAAAGCTGCATTCAAAGCTCATCACATTCCGGCCGGTCTGGTAGAGCGAAAGCTGAATGAGTTTTTGGCGCTGACCCAGGGTACCCGCACAGTGCTCCAGTACTCCCAGGCCTTCAATGGTCTGTGCCCTTATGCGGGTCATCACGCCGACTCCGACGAGAAGAAGCTAGAGAGGTTCCGACGTGGCCTTAACACCAAGTTGAAGGCACAGTTGGCCACCACCCGTGCTGCCACGTACGGCGATCTCGTGAACCTTGCCATCACCCAGGAAGACGCCAATGTGGTGCACAAGGCGGAGAAGAAGAGGAAGACTCCCACTGGACCGTCGAGCGCGCAGCCGCAGAGGTTCCGCTTGGTTCCCCCGGCTGCACCGCAGGGACAGTCCAGGGCACCTCAGGGAGGTGGATGGGTTGCTAGGCCGCCACAGCCTAACGCGCCTCGTTTCCCTCCACCGCCGCAGCAGCAGCAAGCACCAAGGCAAAATGCACAGCAGCCAGCTCGCCCTGGAGCCGGCTATCAGTGCTTCAAGTGTGGAAGTAAAGATCATTTTATCAAGGATTGTCCGCAGAACAAGCAGCAAAATCAGCGCCCGGGAAATCAGCAAGGCAAGGGCAAGCAGCAGCAGCGTGTGCAAGTTCGGCAAGGACGGCTCAACTACACCACCTTGGCCGACTTACCCGAGGGAGCCCCAGACATGACTGGTACTTTCCCTATCTGCACTCAACCTGCTGTGATATTGTTTGATTCCAGGGCAACACATAGTTTTATAAGCACAAGGTTTCATGTGAAATGCGGATTAAAATCTTACCATACCAAATCATCATACGTGATATCAACTGCGGGAGGTAAAATTGCATCCAACCAAGTCACCCACAAGGTTCCAATCAGGCTGGGAAGTAAAACATTTCCTACTGATTTGATTCTGCTTGGAATGGAAGGAATTGACATTGTGTTAGGAGCCAATTGGATGACTCAACATAAGGTTGTCCTAGATGTTGCGAAACGAGTTGTTGAGATAAACTCGCCTACGCAGGGCCCGAGTGTGCTATATCTGCCACAACGGACTCGCGTCGATGCGTGTGCTTACACAATGGTAGAAACCCAACTAAAGGACATTCCGGTGGTATGTGAGTATGCCGATGTATTTCCGGATGACTTACCTGGGATGCCGCCGGATAGAGACATTGAATTCGTGATTGAACTTCAACCTGGCACAGCACCTATATCAAAGAGACCATATAGAATGCCGCCCAATGAATTGGCTGAATTAAAAATTCAACTCCAAGAATTGCTAGATAAAGGTTTCATTCGTCCAAGTGTATCACCCTGGGGATGTCCCGCTATCTTTGTGAAGAAGAAGGACCATTCCTTGAGGTTGTGTATTGATTACCGGCCTCTCAATGCGGTAACTATTAAGAACAAGTACCCACTCCCCCGTATTGACATCTTGTTCGACCAACTAGCTGGCGCCAGAGTGTTCTCCAAGATTGACCTTCGCTCTGGCTATCACCAAATCAAAATCAGGCCATGTGACATTCCAAAGACTGCCTTTTCCACACGATATGGACTTTATGAATTCCTGGTTATGTCCTTTGGACTCACGAATGCCCCAGCCTATTTCATGTACCTCATGAATTCGGTCTTCATGTCTGAACTAGACAAGTTTGTGGTGGTTTTCATTGACGACATTCTTATATATTCTAAGAATGAGGAAGAGCATGCTGAGCACCTTCGCATTGTTCTTCAAAGATTGAGAGATCACCAGCTCTATGCCAAGTTCCCCAAGTGTGAATTCTGGCTTGAGAGCGTGAAGTTTTTAGGTCACACGGTTTCCAAGGATGGTATATCCGTGGATCCAACCAAAGTGCAAGAGGTGCTAGATTGGCAACCACCTACATCTGTCCACGAGATTCGGAGTTTTCTGGGTTTAGCCGGTTATTACCGTCGTTTTATTCCGGATTTCTCTCGGATAGCAAAGCCCATGACCGAACTCTTGAAGAAGGGAGTTAAATTTGAGTGGAATGACAAATGTGAGGAAGCTTTCCACACCTTGCGAAGACATTTAACTTCAGCCCCAGTTTTGGCTCAGCCCGATTGCACCAAGCCTTATGATGTCTATTGCGATGCATCAGGCACCGGTCTTGGCTGTGTTCTCATGCAAGAGAACCGGGTCATTGCTTATGCTTCTCGAGCACTTCGGCCTCATGAGCAAAACTACCCCACGCACGATCTTGAGTTAGCAGCGGTCATTCATGCTCTCAAGATGTGGAGACACTATTGATGGGTGTTCCCTGCAACATATACACAGACCACAAGAGCCTCAAATATGTTTTCACTCAGGCACATTTGAATATGAGACAGCGAAGATGGTTGGAGTTAGCAAAGGACTATGACCTTAGTGTGCATTATCACCCCGGGAAGGCTAATGTAGTTGCGGATGCACTAAGCCGCAAGGCTCGTTGTCATTGTCTTTCCGTGGAGTCCTACGCTGACACCCTGTGTCATGAAATGGCAAAGCTCAATTTGGAGATTGTTCCACACGGGTACTTCAGCCATATTGCAGTGGAACCAACCTTGCATGATCAGATTGTTGTAGCCCAATTAAATGACGCGAGCATTAAAATCCTTAAAAGGAAATTGTCCAAGGAGAAGGTGAAAGAGAAGTACAAGTGTTTCCGGCTAGATGGGCAGGGAGTAATGTGGTTTGGGCATCGCCTCGTGGTGCCTAAAAACACGGAACTCCGGAGGAAGATTATGGATGAGGCACATCTCTCTAAATTTTCTATTCATCCCGGCAGCACCAAAATGTACCAAGATTTGAAACAAAACTTTTGGTGGACTCGGATGAAGCGAGAAATTGCCACATATGTGTCGGAATGTGACACATGTCAGCGGGTTAAGGCCAGCCACTTGAAGGTAGCAGGCACGCTTCAACCTCTACCTATTCCCTCATGGAAGTGGGAAGATATAAGCATGGACTTTATTGTTGGACTTCCCAGAACCCCTCAGGGGCATGATTCTATTTGGGTAATTGTGGACCGCCTTACCAAGACCGCACATTTTATTCCGGTCAATACCTTTTATAACGCTAAGAAGTACGCGGAGATTTATTTGGAGCGGATCGTTTGTCTACATGGGGTACCCAAGACGATAATTTCAGATCGTGGTGCTCCGTTCGTAGCACGCTTTTGGGAACAATTGCAATTATCCCTAGGCACCAAACTGATCCGTAGTTCAGCATATCACCCACAAACCGATGGGCAGACGGAAAGGGTAAATCAAATACTTGAGGATATGCTTCGAGCTTGTGTTATTCATTATGGGAAGAATTGGGAGAAGTGTTTATCCCTGGCCGAATTTTCCTATAACAACAGCTACCAAGCGAGCCTTAAAATGGCACCTTTCGAAGCCTTGTATGGTAGAAGATGTCGGACCCCGTTGTGTTGGTCCCAGGCAGGCGAGAGGTATGCTTATGGCCCTGACCTTGTAAAGGAAGCAGAGGAAAAGGTTAGAATCATTCGTGAAAATTTGAGAACTGCCCAGTCAAGGCAGAAGAGTTACTTTGATCAACGGCGGAAGCCACTTCAGTTTGAAGTTGGTGATCACGTGTATCTTAAAGTCTCCCCGACCAAAGGTGTGCAAAGATTCGGACTAAAAGGAAAGCTTGCACCTCGTTATATCGGCCCGTATGAAATTACTCAGCAATATGGGCCGGTAGCCTATCAAGTGAAGCTTCCCGAAAAACTTTCAGCTGTACACAATGTGTTCCATGTTTCTCAACTCAAGAGGTGTCTTCGTGTTCCGACCGAAGTTGTTGAACAAGAGGAACTCTCTGTTGAATCGGATCTCTCTTATGATGAGCATCCCGTTAAGATCCTCGACGAGAAAGAGCGACAAACACGAAGGAAGGGAGTTAAAATGTACAAAGTTCAGTGGAGTCATCACTCCGAAGATGAAGCCACGTGGGAAACCGAGGACTATCTTAGGAAGAATTTCTCCGACATACTTTCATAAGCCGAGGTATTTCTTTTCCCCTCTCTATCTCTAGGTTTAATCGAATCTCGGGACGAGATTCCTCTTAAGGGGGGTAGGCTGTGACATCTCTGATGTCAAAAGAATTAAAAAGTGCAATTAAAATCAATGCAACAGGGAATTGGGTTGAAATTCAAAAATTCGTCAAAAATTCAATTATAATTCAAAAACAAGGGTTGTTTGGCACCCAACTGAAATCTAAAAATCTCGGACCAAAAAGAGTAGTTGTCATCACCAACAGCCCTTCGCGACAACCTCGCCACGGCGTTCGTTCCGCTCGATGACCCTCGAGCGGGGATGTCCGTCACGATCGAGCTTAGCCCGGATGTCCGTCACGATCGAGCTTAGCCGTATATCCGTCCCGATCGAGCTATGTCCGTGACGATCGAGCCTAGCCAGTAGTTTCCGTCACGCTCGAGGCTCCACAGCCAAGCTCGAGGGGGCACTTACCCTCGAGCGACGTTCCGTCACCCTCGAGGCTCCGCAGCCAAGCTCGAGGACTTACCCTCGAGCGACGTTTCGGCACGCTCGAGGCTTCGCAGCCAAGCTCGAGGGGGCACTTACCCTCGAGCGACGTTCCGTCACGCTCGAGGCTTCGCAGCCAAGCTCGAGGGGGGCACTCACCCTCGAGTGGCGTTTCCGACCATTCGAGGCTCGGCAAGCTCGAGCTTGCGGTTCAAGCTCGAAGCGCCGTAGCGCCTGGTCGAAGTGCCTGGTCCAAGCTCGAAAGTTGTGTCCCACACCTCAGACTCCAACTTTTAATTTTACCCGTTTCGAAGTTCAGTTCGAATTTTTGGAGAAAATTCGAATTTGGAAATCGGAGCTCCACGGGCATGCTACAGTGCCACTGGCGCGCGCTGCGCTGGCCGGAGCTCGGCCGCCACGTGGCCGGCGAGCGGCGCAGGCGGCGCTGAGCTGGCCAAGCCGCGGCGGACGCTGGCGCTTGTCGCCTAGCTCTTGTCCGGCCACTCCCGAGCCATCACTTCGCCGCTGTCGCCTCGCCTCGCCTCGCGCCGCGGAGCGCCATCATACGGTCGCGCGCCGCCGTGGCCGCACGCGCGCTCGCGCCGCGCCGAGCGCACTGGAGGCGGTAGAGTCCATTCGCGTCGCGCCAAAGCCTCTGCTGAGGATCTCCACTTCATCACGCGATGATCTTTGACGCCCAACCGCGCGTGTGCGCTCTGTTCGAGCTCGCGCGCCATCAATGGCGACCGCGACAGCCACCCACGTGCTCGCACGCTCCCGAGGCCGCACAGTGCCTCCCTTGCGTGCTCAATCACTCCACCGCGCACTCACACCCCTCCTCTCACTCGCTCACTTGGCCATTTCCACTTCCCCGCGCTCGCTCGGTCTTCTTCCTCCTCGCGACGCGCAAGCCGAACCCAAGCTCTTCGCGAAATTCCTCGTCCACGCTCCACCATTCCCAAGTTCGTCCCGCACGGAGCTAGTCCACTCCACCAGCTCCAAAACCCCTAACTTTCCCCAAGACATTGACCCTTCTTCGGCGAGAATTCGTGAATTCCCCCAAATCGCGATTTTCGGCCACCGGAGCACCCGCACGTCGAGCCCCTACTCCGAGCCGTCCCCGAGCTTCCTCGAGCACGCCATTAGCTTCCCCAAGCTCTGCTGGTGCTCAAGGACCTCTTCCCCCCTCCGCAACGACCCCGAGCTCGCCGGCGTAGAAGCCGCGGCGGCCGCGCCACCACCACCTCGTCGCCGGCGAAACTCCGACCACCCCCGGCCTCCAAACCGTCCCCAAACGACTCGTGGTGAGCCCAGGATCCTTTTCCCCCACTTCCCCGAGCCTAGTTCGCGCCGTTTGGCCGGCGCAACTCCGGCGAGGTCCCAGGGACCCAAGTTCATCGTCTACCTTTGTTTAGGGGTCTCTGCGCAAAAGTCCAGGGACTCGTTCGCGAAGTTTTGAAAGATCTAGGGTTCTCTGCGTAAAAAGATTCTTAAGTCTAGGTTTGATTTTCCCGAAATTTGTAAAATCCATTAAAAATCGTACCAAAATAAGAAAAATGCAGAAAAATACTCTCTGGATTCGTGAGAGTCTAAACTACAATCCCTATTAGACATGTTTATACTTTTGATGAACTGTTTTTGAGCTAAAATTCAAACTATGAAAATGGAAAGTAGTGCACCATTTCAAATCCAGAGCTCCGCTAGGGTTGAGCTTTGGATATGTTGTGTGTAGTGACTTTGGACAGCTTGTGTCTAAAGGGGACCTAAAAATATGAACTGTAGCTCCAGTTATAAATTAAAATGTGTTTTCTGTCTTTTTGCAGTGCAGAAATCTTTAAAAATAATCTGTGTAGTGAAAAATCACCATTTTGCTCCAGAGGACTAAACACTTGTTAGCACACCTGTGAAAAATGAAAAACTTAATTTTTGCTCTGTTTAGGTTAGCAAATGAATAAATATGTGTTTTTGGATAGAAAAATATTGAGGACTACCCAAGGGTTATTTTGAGCCACCATTTGGCCAGAGCCCTCCTCATACTTATGCCTAGCTTTGGTAGAAAGATCTCCTGGAATAGATGAAAATTCAATTTATTATGCATTTATTTCACTTTCTGCAGCTAGCTGTTTGCACATTTTTAATAAATTATGTGTAGCGCAAAATTAGCTAAGTTTTGGAGTGAGCTTAGCTCTTATACTCCAGTAGCTGTCATAAATTTTATAGCTAAAAATGATGAACATAAATGGAGAAACAAAAATAGGAAGGAATTTAGGTGGAAATTGATTTATATAAAAAGAATAACCTTTTTGGATTAATTGGTTAAAGTAAAAGGGTTAACTCTGAATTTCCAGAACAGCCACCCTAAATTGTGAAGAAATAAATAGAGTTCTTTTATATATGTACACAATCACCATCGAATTAAATAAAACTCTTCACACCGACACTTGCTTTTACGAAGGATATGATAGTGCCTAAGTATGTCTAGGTGAATACGGCCTTCAAAGGCCTTAGTCTTAGAATCTAAAGGCAGCCGCCTTAAAGTTATGCATATCATGTAGAAGGCGCTATCCCAGACGGCGACTACACCCTCATCCCCGCAGACGAGGAAGGAGCCCCGGAGCCCGGTGCCGGTGCAGACGTGAACAACCCGGAGGCTAACTCTCAGTCCGAGCAAGAAGGCAAGCCCCGGAGCATAACCTAACTTTACCAAATTATGCACTTTGAATTCTCTATGTTTGTGCATTTACGTTCAAGGAGTTGATTGAATACCTTAGCTGCACATTTCCTAGTACCTATGACTTGCAATACTAGTATGAAAGGGATCGATAGTGCATGGCTATAGGTCCGTTACAAGTCGAGTGATTTCCTGTCACTCGCGAGACATAGGAATTGCTTGTCTTTACTTATGTTGGAATCATAAGGATTGACGGGCGGGATGATAGATGTAGATCTCCCGTCCGTGTATGATAATTGATTAAGGTCGAAATGTGTGGTTGAGTGTGTCAAGTTTTTGAACGTACCACATGCATGCCGATGTATGGGGATCGGTAAGCCCGGTACCAGATTGAAGCAGCTAGGGCCGATAGCCATCTCTCCTTGGAAACTTTGTTTTCCCCTGCCGTACACTTGTGGATATATGCGTGAGACTGTGAGTGAAGCAGTAAACCTTTATCCTAAGGAAATGGACCCGGTTCCGAATTGTGGATCGATGGGAAAGGTTGGGAAATGCTTGTACCTTTTATAGCAAGCAGAGTATCCGTGTGTGTTGGGTTTCCCCTGGCCAGGTAGCAGAAATTCGGTTCGAACTGTCCGCTTCTCGCGGTTAATGAGACTGCTTGACCGCCCTGCTACATTGAGTAACAAGTGGAACTATGAGAATGATGAACTTGTTGTATGAAATAAATTGTACTGCACCACTTGTATGATTAGACAGGATGCTAATCTAGAATGGTTAAATCTACTAGAATATGATGCTAAAACTTGAAAGCAAGGACCTACTCTTAGTTGCTTTTTGGCAAACAAACCCACCAGCCAAAAGCCTCTCATTGTCTAGATGTCGGTGATGTAGTTTTCACCCGACGGGTAAGCCTTGCTGAGTATTAGTATACTCAGCCTTGCTTGTGGCAATATTTTACAGGTATACCTTTGGATGTGGATGCTTTGTCTTGGCCTGCCCAGGTTCCACCTGGCTGGCACATCGAATGGGTTCCGTCCTCTGGCGAGGATCGGGAGGAGTAGCTTCGTGGCAGGCTTCAGCACGGAGTTATTTTGTATCGTCGTTAGATTGTTTTACTTCCGCTGCAATGAACCTCTAAATTCAGTTGTTATGACTTTTTAAATTCCGCTGTAATGAACTTTTATTTCCGCTGCAAGACTTGTACTCTGATTTAAATTTGAACCTGGTTTGTAATAACTTGTAATATCTATGTGTGTAAGTTAATTTGTGGAATATTGTAATCTCTGGAACTCACCTTCGTGTGGGCGTGCTGTTGTTTCGATCGAGAAAAGAACGTGGTTTATCGGGTTTAATCCGACGGCGCTCCAGCTTATTCCGGATTAAGTGCCTGACTACTCGGTTAGTGGTCCCGGGGTACTTAACTTGGAATAATTTCGGAGTGGAACCGCCACATATACTCGATTAACCACGTACTTTAACGATCGAAACAACACGCGCGCCCACACGAAGGTGAGTCCCAGAAATTACAACATTCCACAAATTCAACATACATAAATAGTATGATCAAGTTATTACAAACCAGGTTCCAATTTCAAATCAAAGTATGAGAGTTCATTGCAGCGGAAATTAAACTAACGACGATACATAGCAACACCATGATGAAGCCGGCCATGGTGCTACTCCTCCCGATCCTCGGCAGAGGACGGAACCCACTCAACATGCCAGCCAGGAGGAACCTGGGTAGGCCAAGTGATGGAATCGACTGCCACATCCATAACAGTACCTGAAATAAATAGCCACAAGCAAGGCTGAGTATACTAATACTCAGCAAGGCTTACCCGTCGGGTGAAAACTACTTCACCGACTTCTAGACACGAGAGGCTTTTGGCTAGTGGGTTTGTTTTGCCAAAAGCAACTAAGAGTGGCTCATTATTTTCATGATTTTAGCATCAAATTCTAGTAGTGTTAACCATTCTAGATTAGCATCCTCTCTAGCATACAAGTGGTGCAATACAATCTATTACATACAACGAGTTCATCATCCTCATAGTTCCACTTGTTACTCAATGCAGCACAGCGGTCAAACAGTCTCATTAACCGCGAGAAGCGGACAGTTCGAACCGAATTTTGCTACCTGGCCAGGGGAAACCCAACACACACAGATAATGCTTGCTATAAAAGGCACAAGCATTTTCCAACCTTTCCCATCAATCCACAATTCGGCGCCGGGTCCATTCCCTTAGGATAAAGGTTTACCGCTTCACTCACAGCATCACGCATATATCCACATGTGTACAGCAAGGGAATCAAATTGTTTCCAAGGAGAGATGGCTATCGGTCCTAGCTGCTTCAATCTGGTACCGGGCTTACCGATTCCCATAGGTCGGCATGCGTGTGGTACGTTCAAAAACTTGACACACAGAACCACACGTTTCGATCTTAATCCAATTATCTTACACGGACGGGAGATCTACACATACCATCCCGCCCGTCCATCCTTATGATTCCAACATAAGTAAAGACAAGCAACTCCTATGTCTCGCGAGTGACAGGAAATCACTCGAGTTGTAACGGTCCTAAAGGCATTGCTCTACCGATCCTATCATGCTAGTATTTCAAGTCATAGGTACTAGAAACATGCAACTAGGGTATTCATACAACACCTAGAACATAAATGCACAAACATAATAAATTCATAGTTGCACGAATTAAAAGTTAGGTTATGCTCCGGGGCTTGCCTTCTTGAGCTAATCCACTGTCAGGCTCTGGGTCGATCACGACGACGTCAGCACCGCCCTCGGGGACTTCTTCTTCGTTGACGGGGACAAGGTTGTAGGTGCCGTTAGCGAGAGCGCCTTCTACATGAGATGCACAACTTTAATGCGGCTGCCTATGTGATCTAAGAACAAGGCCTTGAAGGCCATATTCACCTAGACATACTAGTGAACTATTTTCTCCTTCACAAAATTAGAGGAGGTGTGTGGAAATTTTTATGTCTTTATGATGGTGATTGTGTACACATATAAAACAATTCAAATTATTATTTTTAAGTAAGTGTGCAGTTCTGGAATTTTAGTCTTCATATGCTCCACATTTATTCCAATTAACAAAGGTGATCTATTTCTTATTATAAACTCAATTCTACTCTAATTTTCTTCTCATTTTTTTTCTCTGTTTCTGTTCATCCTTTTTATCCACAAACTTTATGACAGCTATTGAAGTATAAGAGTTAGGCTCGCTCCAAAATTTAGCTAAAAATGAGCTACACAGAATTTATTAAAAATAGAGCAAGTTGCTGCTCAAGGAATCATGATTAATTCATATAAAATCTAAACTACCTCCAAAACAGGAGATTTATTTACCAGAGCTACACATGAGTGAAAGAAAGGCTCTGACCAAGTGGTGGCTAAAAATAACCCTTGGTCAGCCCTCAAAAGTTTTCTATCCGAAAACCAACATCTATTTATTTGCTAGTCTAAACAGGGTCAAAAATTAAGTTTAGCATTTTCGTCACATGTGCAAACAAGTTCCTAGACCCCTGGTGGAAGATGGTGATTTTTGGCTGCATGGATTATTTTTAATAATTGCAGAACTAAACTAGTACATGAATCACAAAATAAATCATAACTGAAGCTACAGTCCATATTTTTAGGTCTCCTTTGAAAAAAAGCGTCTACAGACATCACAAGCACCATATTCAAAGTTCAGCTCTAGACGAGCTCAGGATTTGAAATGGTGCACAAGATTCTAAAAACTGAGTTTGAATTTAAGTTCAACAACTATTTACCAAAAGTGTATACATGCTAACAAGAGATTGGAGTTTACAATCTCACGAGTCCAGGGAGTGTTTTTGTGCATTTTCCCGATTTTTCTACGATTTTTAGTGGATTTTACAAGATCTCAGAAAAATGGATCTAGGTTTAAGAATCTCTTTTATGCCGGGGACCCTAACCCTTTTAAACTCTTGCGAACAAGTCCCTAAAATTTACACAGGGGACCCTAGAACTAAAAAGGGGAACGAATGTTAGTCCTCGGCTCGTCGGTGTTGTTTCGCCGGCGAGGAGACGGCAAACTAGCGGGGGAGAGGATGGGGGAAATGATGAGGGGCTCACCTTGCGTCGTTTGGGGTAGGTCTCGAGACCGGTGGTGCAGTGGCGAGGCTCGCCGACGTGAGCGGCGGAGCGGCTTGCTCCGGCGACGTCGATAGCCGGCTATGAGGGTCGAGACAAGGCGCGGCGTGGCTTGGAAGCTTCGCCGGAGTGAGGCGGAGCTCGTCGAGGTACTTGGAGGCGACGGGGATGATCGGAAGATGGGGCTCGGCGTGGAGGTGGAGCTCGGGGGCGGAAACGGAGCAACGACGAGAAATCTCTTCGATTCCCGGCGACTAGTGCTCGGTTTTGGTTGGGACCGATTCGAGAGGCTAGCTAAGAGAGTGGGTGAGCTATGGGTGCACTGGATGGGAGTTTCGTGGAGGGAGCGAGGGGGATTTTGGCCCGCAGCGCCTCGAGCTCAAGCTTGGTTCGCGACGGCCAGAGGTGGAAGAATGGGGGTGGAAGCACGAGGAGGTGGAGAAGGGCAGGGCGCTGAGCGAGGAGGGAAATGTGAGTCACTTGGCAGCGTTTTTGTGACATCTCTGATGTCAAAAGAATTAAAAAGTGCAATTAAAATCAATGCAACAGGGAATTGGGTTGAAATTCAAAAATTCGTCAAAAATTCAATTATAATTCAAAAACAAGGGTTGTTTGGCACCCAACTGAAATCTAAAAATCTCGGACCAAAAGAGTAGTTGTCATCACCAACAGCCCTTCGCGACAACCTCGCCACGGCGTTCGTTCCGCTCGATGACCCTCGAGCGGGGATGTCCGTCACGATCGAGCTTAGCCCGGATGTCCGTCACGATCGAGCTTAGCCGTATATCCGTCCCGATCGAGCTATGTCCGTGACGATCGAGCCTAGCCAGTAGTTTCCGTCACGATTCGAGGCCGCACGATAGGACCCTCGAGGCCCCGCCGTCCGTCACGCTCGAGGCTCCACAGCCAAGCTTGAGGGGGCACTTACCCTCAAGCGACGTTTCGGCACGCTCGAGGCTTCGCAGCCAAGCTCGAGGGGGGCACTCACCCTCGAGTGGCGTTTCCGACCATTCGAGGCTCGGCAAGCTCGAGCTTGCGGTTCAAGCTCGAAGCGCCGCAGCGCCTGGTCGAAGTGCCTGGTCCAAGCTCGAAAGTTGTGTCCCACACCTCAGACCCCAACTTTTAATTTTACCCGTTTCGAAGTTCAGTTCGAATTTTTGAAGAAAATTCGAATTTGAAATCGGAGCTCCACGGGCATGCTACAGTGCCCCTGGCGCGCGCTGCGCTGGCCGGAGCTCGGCCGCCACGTGGCCGGCGAGCGGCGCAGGCGGCGCTGAGCTGGCCAAGCCGCGGCGGACGCTGGCGCTTGTCGCCTAGCTCTTGTCCGGCCACTCCCGAGCCATCACTTCGCCGCTGTCGCGTCGCCTCGCCTCTCGCCGTGGAGCGCCATCATACGGTCGCGCGCCGCCGTGGCCGCACGCGCGCTCGCGCCGCGCCGAGCGCACTGCAGGCGGTAGAATCCGTTCGCGTCGTGCCAAAGCCTCTGCTGAGGATCTCCACTTCATCACGCGATGATCTTTGACGCCCAACCGCGCGTGTGCGCTCTGTTCGAGCTCGCCGCGCCATCTATGGCGACCGCGACAGCCACCCACGTGCTCGCACGCTCCCGAGGCCGCACTGTGCCACTCTCGCGTGCCCAAGCACTCCACCGCGCACTCCCACCCCTCCTCTCACTCGCTCACTTGGCCATTTCCACTTCCCCGCGCTCGCTCGGTCTTCTTCTTCCTCACGCCGCGCAAACCGAGCCGAGCTTCTCCGAGAAATTCACCCTCCACACTCCACCATTCCCAAGTTCGTCCCGCACGAAGCTAGCCCTCTAGTCCAGCTCCATTTTCCCCCACTTTCCCCTAGCTATTGTCCTCCACTTGCCTGCCCAGGTTCCACCTGGCTGGCACATCGAATGGGTTCCGTCCTCTGCCGAGGATCGGGAGGAGTAGCTTCGTGGCAGGCTTCAGCACGGAGTTATTTGTATCGTCGTTAGATTATTTTCTTCCGCTGCAATGAACTATTTTATTTCCGCTGCAAGACTTTGATACTCTGATTTCATTTCAAACTTGGTTTGTAATAACTTGTGATACCTATTTGTGTAAGTTAATTTGTGGAATGTTGTAATCTCTGGAACTCACCTTCGTGTGGGCGTGCTGTTGTTTCGATCGAGAAAAGAACGTGGTTTATCGGGTTTAATCCGACGGCGCTCCAGCTTATTCGGATTAAGTGCCTGACTACTCGGTTAGTGGTCCCGGGGTACTTAACTTGGAATAATTTCGGAGTGGTCCGCCACAGCTGGCATCAGAGCCGAAACAGCGCACCGGAGAGAGCAACAGACCTTTAATAAACAATTTTTGAATAAAATTTGCCAACTTGTACTTCCGACGCGTTTCGCCAAGGAAGGTTATTAATAGGACCGCTAAGGATGTTACCTAGAACGTGAAGCCTATGTGGGTTAAGGGATCACGATATGATAGGTGGCAAATAGTATATTATACTGACTTCCAGCACATTTCATTCTGTCATTTACTTTACGCAATGGTGGGCGCAAGGTACGGCGATTGCTGTAACGTACCACGGCACTATATGAAAATATAGTGGCGGCACATAGTAAATACGCTGTGATGGCGTATGAAACTAGAATAGGATGGTGGGCGCAAGGTACGGCGATTGCTGTAGCGTACCACGGCATCATATGCAAATATGATGGCGGCACAAAGTCAATACGCTATTTCAATAGCGTATGAAACTGTCAATATGTTGCTTTGGTGACATATGAACATTGCCCGTTCAATGTTAAACGTTCGGGTGCCACCTCTATAGTGGGTGGTAATGTATGGAGACGCTTTCGTGAGTGCTGGCACGAAAGGTTGATTATATATGCTCTGGAATGGAATTTTCTGCAGGTACACTAACCACGATTCCGTAAGATGAACGGTTAGAAAAGTTCGGCTAGTTAATATAAGGAGAGACGGATATTGCCTAGCCACCGGCACTAACTTCGTGAGCCAAAAGTTTATTGGCATGTGTGTTGGCGAGAAGGAATAGGCCGCTCATGCATTGCATCTCGCTGAATTAATATCGACTTTTAACACATGACCAAATCGAACCGCTGTCAAAGAAATTGAAATCACAACCCAAAAATCCTGCTGAGAACAATCTGTTTGCACCCTTAATTCGAAACTGAAAACGTTGTCGAACGAAAAAGTGTTCAACACGAAAGTTGTCATAAATATTATGAAGTAAATGCTGGAGAAATTTCAACGAAAATGGTTCAGTAAAATTGGAGTTATGCTAAAAATGGTAACCCCCTGTTTGCTGGAAATTTCTGGGGACAGTGAGATAAAAATTGAATTTTTACACCATCTTAACGACAGTTTCTGCTCAAACCTCCAACATGAAACTTGTTAGGAATTACTTAAACAATGTTCTGGCCAAATGTGGGAATTTTTGAGTTTGTGGATTTCTAGTTTTGTAATTTTTACCACCCTGTACAGAATCTGTTCTTATTCTTTGGCGCTACCCGGTGCTCACCCTTGCCCCTTTTTCCTTTTGGTTCAGATGGACGCCCTCGCTGACCTGGCTAGCTACCCCAACGACGTGTCTTTCTCTGATTGCTTGGGATGGGAAGGCTTCCCTAGCATCTTGTGGTCGGTTCTACAGGCACTTGGCTACCCTACACCGCCACAATATGAGAGAATCCTCATCCGAGACCGTGGTGTGACTCGTTCCCGTGTGCGTTTGGTGGTACACCGTCACCCGCCGTGTCCTAGTTCCCCCACCTGGACGGTGGAAGTTCATGGACACCACATGGAGACGACTTGTGAGCTAGCTGCCTTGAATGGCATCAGTTCTTTTTGTGCTCAGAACCAGAGCTTGGTAGAGCACCAGTTGCTTGGGCTGTTTCCACCGACTCAGCCGGATGATCCCCACTGGATGAGGCGCTACCTTAGCTCTCCTTTGAGGATGGCGGAGAACCCCGTCGCAGCAGCCGCTTTGATGATGAGGTGGATCCGAGCCTATCACCGTTTGCAGGCACTTCTTGGACGGTCGCAGGGCGAGATGCTCAACATTGCTATGGACATGTCCGCTCGCGCCCGTGACATAGGGGTTGAGAGGACCTCTTTGTCCATTGAGGTGACCACTAGAGATGCCATGATTGCTGACTTGGAGAGGCAATTGAATGATCTCCAGATTGCACACAACAACACCCAAAATGAGTTAGCACAAACTAGAGATGAGCTTGAGGAGGTACATGGTACCTTGGAGCATGCAAATGCTATGCTTGCCGCCCATGACGCTCAGCACCTTCTTGAGCAAGAAGGAGGAAATGGTGAAGGAGAGGCTCCAGACTCTGACATGGACACCGAGGACGACATGCCGCCCCTTCCAGCTCCACCTTCTCCTATGGGCAGCGAGGCTACCGCTAACAATTTGCATGATTTTTAGAGTGGTAGTAGCAAGTTTACTCCTCGCTAGGCCTAGATTTTGGCTTCATGTTATAATAGGCTAGATGGAGTTGAGCTTCTCCTTTTATCTTTTGGTGGCAATGTAAATTAATGGTGTGGTTGTGGGATCAAAACTTGATGATGTTGTTACAGCTGTGTTGAAAACATTCTGCAGCTGACCTTGTTTAATTATTGATGGGTTTTCCTTTTATTTCTGGGCTGTGATGTGAACTACAAAGTTGTTTGGAATTTATCAAACAAAATGATCACCAAATTGCAACCCCATTGGTTAAGCTAAATAAAAATGGCAACCAAAACACTATAGCTCGGCCTGCTGAAAAACAGCAAATGCAGAGAGCTAAAGATTGAATTTTTCGGCTTAGTTCCAGTCCGAATTTGATTCCGAGCCCAACATGAAAGTTGTAGAGAATAAAATTTCCGAGCTACTGACCAAATGGGAGCATTTGACTTGTTTCCTGTTGGGAGATATGATTTTTCTCCCGAACTGCGTGCTGATTTGTCATTCTGCGCAGTACACTTAATATATTGTCACGTTCTATCTTGTCATTCATTATGCAAGCTTATGGAATGTGGCTAATACAAGTCCCTACTGCAGATGGCAATCACCCGCAGCGGTCACGACGCTAGTGGCTCCAACGCTAACCAGCAGGGGCCAGAGGGGCAGCAACAGCCACCGCCACCTCCTCCACCGCAGCAACCTCCGACGTGGCAGCAGCTGTATGCCACGCAAACGGAGATTCTCCGGAACCTGCAGCATCAGCAGCAGATGATGCAGCAGCAGATGCTTCAGCAGGGAGGTCAACGGGCCCCTCAGCCTCAGGTGGCCAGATATGAGGATTTTCTGGCAGCGCACCCACCGATTTTCTCACGAGCTGATGAGCCCTTGGAGGCCGACACCTGGATTCGAGCTATCGAGTCCAAGTTTACCATCCTGGCGACGCCTTGCACTTCCAGCCGCAAGGTAGTGTTCGCGGCGCAGCAGCTCCGCGGCCCAGCTCTCCTATGGTGGGAGAACTACCTGGCCCTGCAGCAGGAGGGTCATGTAGTTGAGTAGGATGAGTTCAAGGCTGCATTCAAGGCTCATCACATTCCGGCCGGTCTAGTAGAGCGAAAGCTGAATGAGTTTTTGGCGCTGACCCAGGGTACCCGTACAGTGCTTCAGTACGCCCAGGCCTTCAATGGTCTGTGCCCTTATGCGGGTCATCACGCCGACTCCGACGAGAAGAAGCTAGAGAGGTTCCGACGTGGCCTTAACACCAAGTTAAAGGCACAGTTGGCCACCACCCGTGCTGCCTCGTACGGCGATCTCGTGAACCTTGCCATCACCCAGGAAGACGCCAATATGGTGCACAAGGCGGAGAAGAAGAGGAAGACTCCCGCTGGACCGTCGAGCGCGCAGCCACAGAGGTTCCGCTTGGTTCCCCCGGCTGCACCGCAGGGACAGTTCAGGGCACCTCAGGGAGGTGGATGGGTTGCTAGGCCGCCACAGCCTAACGCGCCTCGTTTCCCTCCACCGCCGCAGCAGCAGCAAGCACCAAGGCAAAATGCACAGCAGCCAGCTCGCCCTGGAGCCGGCTATCAGTGCTTCAAGTGTGGAAGTAAAGATCATTTTATCAAGGATTGCCCGCAGAACAAGCAGCAAAACCAACGCTCGGGAACTCAGCAAGGCAAGGGCAAGCAGCAGCAGCGTGTGCAAGTTCGGCAAGGACGGCTCAACTACACCACCTTGGCCGACCTACCCGAGGGAGCCCCAGACATGACTGGTACCTTCCCTATCTGCACTCAACCTGCTGTGATATTGTTTGATTCCGGGGCAACACATAGTTTTATAAGCACAAGGTTTCATGTGAAATGCGGATTAAAATCGTACCATACCAAATCATCATACGTGATATCAACTGCGGGAGGTAAAATTGCATCCAACCAAGTCACCCACAAGGTTCCAATCAGGCTGGGAAGTAAAACATTTCCTACTGATTTGATTCTGCTTGGAATGGAAGGAATTGACATTGTGTTAGGAGCCAATTGGATGACTCAACATAAGGTTGTCCTAGATGTTGCGGAACGAGTTGTTGAGATAAACTCGCCTACGCAGGGCCCGAGTGTGCTATATCTGCCACAACGGACTCGCGTCGATTCGTGTGCTTATGCAATGGTAGAAACCCAACTAAAGGACATTCCGGTGGTATGTGAGTATGCCGATGTATTTCCGGATGACTTACCTGGGATGCCGCCGGATAGGGACATTGAATTTGTGATTGAACTTCAACCTGGCACAGCACCTATATCAAAGAGACCACATAGAATGCCGCCCAATGAATTGGCTGAATTAAAAATTCAACTCCAAGAATTGCTAGATAAGGGTTTCATTCGTCCAAGTGTATCACCCTGGGGATGTCCCGCTATCTTTGTGAAGAAGAAGGACCATTCCTTGAGGTTGTGTATTGATTACCGGCCTCTCAATGCGGTAACTATTAAGAACAAGTACCCACTCCCCCGTATTGACATCTTGTTTGACCAACTAGCTGGCGCCAGAGTGTTCTCCAAGATTGACCTTCGCTCTGGCTATCACCAAATCAAAATTAGGCCTTGTGACATTCCAAAGACTGCCTTTTCCACACGTTATGGACTTTATGAATTCTTGGTTATGTCTTTTGGACTCACCAATGCCCCAGCCTACTTCATGTACCTCATGAATTCGGTCTTCATGTCTGAACTAGACAAGTTTGTGGTGGTTTTCATTGATGACATTCTTATATATTCTAAGAATGAGGAAGAGCATGCCGAGCACCTTCGCATTGTTCTTCAGAGATTGAGAGATCACCAGCTCTAGGCCAAGTTCTCCAAGTGTGAATTTTGGCTAGAGAGCGTGAAGTTCTTAGGTCACGCGGTTTCCAAGGATGGTATATCCGTGGATCCAACCAAAGTGCAAGAGGTGTTGGATTGGCAACCACCTACTTCTGTCCACGAGATTCGGAGTTTTCTGGGTTTAGCCGGTTATTACCGCCGTTTTATTCCGGACTTCTCTCGGATTGCGAAGCCCATGACCGAACTCTTAAAGAAGGGAGTCAAATTTGAGTGGAATGACAAATGCGATGAAGCTTTCCACACCTTGCGAAGACATTTGACTTCAGCCCCAGTTTTGGCTCAGCCCGATTGCACCAAGCCCTATGATGTCTATTGCGATGCATCAGGCACCGGCCTTGGCTGTGTTCTCATGCAAGAGAACCGAGTCATTGCTTATGCTTCTCGAGCACTTCGGCCTCATGAGCAAAACTACCCCACGCATGATCTTGAGTTAGCAGCGGTTATTCATGCTCTCAAGATGTGGAGACACTATTTGATGGGTGTTCCCTGCAACATATACACAGACCACAAGAGCCTCAAATATGTTTTCACTCAGGCACATTTGAATATGAGACAGCGAAGATGGTTGGAGTTAGCAAAGGACTATGACCTCAGTGTGCATTATCACCCCGGGAAGGCCAATGTAGTTGAGGATGCACTAAGCCGCAAGGCTCATTGTCATTGTCTTTCCGTGGAGTCCTACGCTGACACCCTGTGTCATGAAATGGCTAAGCTCAACTTAGAGATTGTTCCACACGGGTACTTCAGCCATATTGCAGTGGAACCAACCTTGCACGATCAGATTGTTGTAGCCCAATTAAATGACGCGAGCATTAAAATCCTTAAAAGGAAATTGTCTAAGGAGAAGGTGAAAGAGAAGTACAAGTGTTTCCGGTTTGATGGGCAGGGAGTAATGTGGTTTGGGCATCGCCTCGTGGTGCCTAAAAACACGGAACTCCGGAGGAAGATTATGGATGAGGCACATCTCTCTAAATTTTCTATCCATCCCGGCAGCACCAAAATGTACCAAGATTTGAAACAAAACTTTTGGTGGACTCGGATGAAGCGAGAAATTGCCACATATGTGTCGGAATGTGACACATGCCACCGGGTTAAGGCCAGCCACTTGAAGGTAGCAGGCACGCTTCAACCTCTACCTATCCCCTCATGGAAATGGGAAGATATAAGCATGGATTTTATTGTTGGACTTCCCAGAACCCCTCAGGGACACGATTCCATTTGGGTAATTGTGGATCGCCTTACTAAGACTGCCCATTTTATTCCAGTCAATACCCTTTATGCTGCTAAGAAGTACGCGGAGATTTATTTGGAGCGGATCGTTTGTCTACATGGGGTACCCAAGACGATAATTTCAGATCGTGGTGCTCCGTTCGTAGCATGCTTTTGGGAACAATTGCAATTATCCCTAGGCACCAAACTGATCCGTAGTTCAGCATATCACCCACAAACCGATGGGCAGACGGAAAGGGTAAATCAAATACTTGAGGATATGCTTCGAACTTGTGTTATTCATTATGGGAAGAATTGGGAGAAGTGTCTATCCCTGGCCGAATTCTCCTATAACAACAGCTACCAAGCGAGTCTCAAAATGGCACCTTTCGAAGCCTTATATGGTAGAAGATGTCGGACCCCGTTGTGTTGGTCCCAGGCAGGCGAGAGGTATGCTTATGGCCCTGACCTTGTAAAGGAAGCAGAGGAAAAGGTTAGAATCATTTGTGAAAATTTGAGAACTGCCCAGTCAAGGCAGAAGAGTTACTTTGATCAACGGCGAAAACCACTTCAGTTTGAAGTTGGTGATCACGTGTATCTTAAAGTCTCCCCGACCAAAGGTGTGCAAAGATTCGGACTAAAAGGAAAGCTTGCACCTCGTTATATCAGCCCGTATGAAATTACTCAGCAATATGGGCCGGTAGCCTATCAAGTGAAGCTTCCCGAAAAACTTTCAGCTGTACACAATTTATTCCATGTTTCTCAACTCAAGAGGTGTCTTCGTGTTCCGACCGAAGTTGTTGAACAAGAGGAACTCTCGGTTGAACCGGATCTCTCTTATGATGAGCATCCCGTTAAGATCCTCGACGAGAAAGAGCGACAAACACGAAGGAAGGGAGTTAAAATGTACAAAGTTCAGTGGAGTCATCACTCCGAAGATGAAGCCACGTGGGAAACCGAGGACTATCTTAGGAAGAATTTCCCCGACATACTTTCATAAGCCGAGGTATTTCTTTTCCCCTCTCTATCTCTAGGTTTAATCGAATCTCGGGACGAGATTCCTTTTAAGGGGGGTAGGCTGTGACATCTCTGATGTCAAAAGAATTAAAAAGTGCAATTAAAATCAATGCAACAGGGAATTGGGTTGAAATTCAAAAATTCGTCAAAAATTCAATTATAATTCAAAAACAAGGGTTGTTTGGCACCCAACTGAAATCTAAAAATCTCGGACCAAAAGAGTAGTTGTCATCACCAACAGCCCTTCGCGACAACCTCGCCACGGCGTTCGTTCCACTCGATGACCCTCGAGCGGGGATGTCCGTCACGATCGAGCTTAGCCCGGATGTCCGTCACGATCGAGCTTAGCCGTATATCCGTCCCGATCGAGCTATGTCCGTGACGATCGAGCCTAGCCAGTAGTTTCCATCACGATTCAAGGCCGCACGATAGGACCCTCGAGGCCCCGCCGTCCGTCACGCTCGAGGCTCCACAGCCAAGCTTGAGGGGGCACTTACCCTCGAGCGACGTTTCGGCACGCTCGAGGCTTCGCAGCCAAGCTCGAGGGGGGCACTCACCCTCGAGTGGCGTTTCCGACCATTCGAGGCTCGGCAAGCTCGAGCTTGCGGTTCAAGCTCGAAGCGCCGCAGCGCCTGGTCGAAGTGCCTGGTCCAAGCTCGAAAGTTGTGTCCCACACCTCAGACCCCAACTTTTCATTTTACCCGTTTTGAAGTTCAGTTCGAATTTTTGAAGAAAATTCGAATTTGAAATCGGAGCTCCACGGGCATGCTACAGTGCCCCTGGCGCGCGCGGCGCTGGCCGGAGCTCGGCCGCCACGTGGCCGGCGAGCGGCGCAGGCGGCGCTGAGCTGGCCAAGCCACGGCGGACGCTGGCGCTTGTCGCCTAGCTCTTGTCCGGCCACTCCCGAGCCATCACTTCGCCGCTGTCGCGTCGCCTCGCCTCGCGCCGCGGAGCGCCATCATACGGTCGCGCGCCGCCGTGGCCGCACGCGCGCTCGCGCCGCGCCGAGCGAACTGCAGGCGGTAGAATCCGTTCGCGTCGCGCCAAAGCCTCTGCTGAGGATCTCCACTTCATCACGCGATGATCTTTGACGCCCAACCGCGCGTGTGCGCTCTGTTCGAGCTCGCCGCGCCATCTATGGCGACCGCGACAGCCACCCACGTGCTCGCACGCTCCCGAGGCCGCACTGTGCCACTCTCGCGTGCCCAAGCACTCCACCGCGCACTCCCACCCCTCCTCTCACTCGCTCACTTGGCCATTTCCACTTCCCCGCGCTCGCTCGGTCTTCTTCTTCCTCGCGCCGCGCGAACCGAGCCGAGCTTCTCCGAGAAATTCACCCTCCACACTCCACCATTCCCAAGTTCGTCCCGCACGAAGCTAGCCCTCTACTCCAGCTTCATTTTCCCCACTTTCCCCTAGCTATTGTCCTTTCTCCGGCGAGAATTTGAGATTTCCCCCAAATCGCGAATTCCGGCCACCGGAGCACCCGCACGTCGAGCCCCTACTCCGAGCCGTCCCCGAGGTCAACCGAGCACGCCATTGGCTTCCTCGAGCTCCACTGGTGCTCTAGGACCCCTCGAACCTCGGCGAACGACCCCGAGCTCACCGGCGTAGAAGCCGCGGCGGCCGCGCCGCCACCACCTCGTCGCCGGCGAAACTCCGACCATCCCCGGCCTCCAAACCGTCCCCAAACGACTCGTGGTGAGCCCAGGAAGCTTTTCCCCCACTTCCCCGTGCCTAGTTCGCCGTCGTTTGGCCGGCGCAACTCCGGCGAGAGTCGAGGGCCTTTCTTCATCGTCTTCGTTTGTCTAGGGGTCTCTGCGCAAAAGTCCAGGGACTCGTTCACGAAGTTTTGAAAGTTCTAGGGTTCCCTGCGAAAATAGATTCTTAAAACTAGATTTGTTTTTCCCGAATCTTGTAAAATCCATTAAAAATCGTACAAAAATCAGAAAAATTCACAAAAATACTCTCTGGATTCGTGAGAGTCTACACTACAATCTCTATTAGACATGTTTATACTTTTGATGAACTGTTTTTGAGCTAAAATTCAAACTATGAAAATGGAAAGTAGTGCACCATTTCAAATCCAGAGCTCCACTAGGGTTGAGCTTTGGATATGTTGTGTGTAGTGACGTTGGACAGCTTGTGTCCAAAGGGGACCTAAAAATATGAAATGTAGCTCCAGTTATAAATTAAAATGTGTTTTCTGTCTTTTTGCAGTGCAGAAATCTTTAAAAATAATCTGTGCAGTGAAAAATCACCATTTTGCTCCAGAGGACTAAAAACTTGTTAGCACACCTGTGAAAAATGATAAACTTAATTTTTGCTCTGTTTAGGTTAGCAAATGAATAAATATGTGTTTTTGGATAGGAATTTATTGAGGACTACCCAAGGGTTATTTTGAGCCACCACTTGGCCAGAGCGCTCCTTGTACTTATGACTAGCTTTGGTAGGAAGATTTCCTGAATTGGATGTATTTCCAATTTTATATGAATTTATTTCATTTCTGCAGGCAGCAGATTGAATTAATTTTAATAAATTATGTGTAGCTCAGATTTAGCTAAATTTTGGAGTGAGCTTAACTCTTATACTCCAGTAGCTGTCATAAAGTTTATAGATAAAAATGATGAGTAGAAAAGGAGAAACAAAAATGCGAAGTAATCTAGATGGAAATCGATTTATATAAAAGAATAAACCTTTTTGTAGTTAGTTAGAATAAAATAAATGGAATCTGAAATTCCAGAACAGCCACCCTAAGTTATGCATCTCATGTAGAAGGCGCCATCCCGGACGGCAACTACCACCTCATTCCCGCAGACGTGGAAGAAGTCCCGGAGGAAGGTGCCGGTGCAGGATCGACCAACCCGGAGGCTAACCCCCAGTCTGAGCAAGAAGGCAAGCCCCGGAGCATAACCTAACTTTACCAAATTATGCACTTTGAATTCTCTATGTTTGTGCATTTACGTTCAAGGAGTTGATTGAATACCTTAGCTGCACATTTCCTAGTACCTATGACATGCAATACTAGTATGAAAGGATCGATAGGGCATTGCTTTAGGTCCGTTACAAGTCGAGTGATTTCCTGTCACTCGCGAGACATAGGAATTGCTTGTCTTTACTTATGTTGGAATCATAAGGATTGACGGGCGGGATGATAGATGTAGATCTCCCGTCCGTGTATGATAATTGATTAAGGTCGAAATGTGTGGAAAGAGCTGTCAAGTTTTTGAACGTACCACATGCATGCCGATGTATGGGGATCGGTAAGCCCGGTACCAGATTGAAGCAGCTAGGGCCGATAGCCATCTCTCCTTGGAAACTTTGTTTTCCCCTGCCGTACACTTGTGGATATATGCGTGAGACTGTGAGTGAAGCAGTAAACCTTTATCCTAAGGAAATGGACCCGGTTCCGAATTGTGGATCGATGGGAAAGGTTGGGAAATGCTTGTACCTTTTATAGCAAGCAGAGTATCCGTGTGTGTTAGGTTTCCCCTGGCCAAGTAGCAAAATTCGGTTCGAACTGTCCGCTTCTCGCGGTTAATGAGACTGCTTGACCGCCTGGCTACATTGAGTAACAAGTGAAACTTTGAGATTTATAAACTTGTTCTATGAATTAAATTGTATTGCACCACTTGTATGCTTAGAGAGGATGCTAATCTAGAATGGTTAAATGTACTAGAATATGATGCTAAAACTTGAAAGCAAGGATCTACCTTTAGTTGCTTTTTGGCAAACAAACCCACCAGCCAAAAGCCTCTCATTGTCTAGATGTCGGTGATATAGATTTCACCCGACGGGTAAGCCTTGCTGAGTATTAGTATACTCAGCCTTGCTTGTGGCATTGATTTACAGGTACACCGTTGGATGTCGATGCTTTGTCTTGGCCTGCCCAGGTTCCACCTGGCTGGCACATCGAATGGGTTCCGTCCTCTGCCGAGGATCGGGAGGAGTAGCTTCGTGGCAGGCTTCAGCACGGAGTTATTTGTATCGTCGTTAGATTATTTTCTTCCGCTGCAATGAACTATTTTATTTCCGCTGCAAGACTTTGATACTCTGATTTCATTTCAAACTTGGTTTGTAATAACTTGTGATACCTATTTGTGTAAGTTAATTTGTGGAATGTTGTAATCTCTGGAACTCACCTTCGTGTGGGCGTGCTGTTGTTTCATCGAGAAAAGAACGTGGTTTATCGGGTTTAATCCGACGGCGCTCCAGCTTATTCCGGATTAAGTGCCTGACTACTCGGTTAGTGGTCCCGGGGTACTTAACTTGGAATAATTTCGGAGTGGTCCGCCACAGTTTTGGGCGACTCGAGAGGTCTGAGCAGCTCGGATGGTGGCGTGCTCGCGAGCTCGGGCTGTCGAAGCCGCCATTGATGGCTCTGACAGCTCGGGCAGAGCGCGGCCGCGGGTTGGGGGAGGGAGATCGCGGTGTGGACAAGTGGAGGTTCCTTGGCGCTGCTCGTTTGTCGCGAAGCAGGCTCGAATCCTCCGCTGGGTGGCTCGGCTCGGCATGCGCCGCCGCGGCCAATGGCGAGCTTCGGCCGCCATGATGGCGCGCCGCGCGACGGCGTGACAGGACGCGAGAATCGACCGGGCGTGGACGCTGGCGTGTGCGCGGGGAGGTGGGACGCTGCTGCCGCGGCTCTTGCCGGCTTGGCGAGGTCGCCGCCGCCCGCCGGCCACGTGGCGGCCACTGACGGCCGCGACATGGCGCTTGTCGTGACACCCGTGGAGCATCTCCGGTGCAGCGGTTTAAACTCCGAAAATTTGAACTACACATCAAAAAGTGCAAATACAAAAGTTGGAGTTTTAAATGTGGGACACAACTTTCCTTTTGGGGTGAACCTGAAATTTCAAATTTTTCAAGCTCAAACAAGCTATTTTCGAACAAGCATTCAGCACGGTTTTTCAAGTTTTTGAGGGGCTTAACTGCAAAATGTGAAAAAGTTTCCAACAATGACTAGGCCTTATTTGTGATGAAAAACAACTTTTATTTTTGGAGATTTTTAAGTTTAGTACAAAATTCTTGAGATTTCAGTTGGGTGTCAAAAAGGCCTTTGTTTGAATTTAAATTTCGAATTTTGATAAATTTTTGTGTGCTACCACCATTGCTACCCTTAATCCTGTTTTGATTGTGTTTTTAGAGTACTAACATTAGGGATGTCACAGCCTACCCCCCTAAAAAGGAATCTCGCCCCGAGATTCGATATTGCTTAGGGACATGGTAGGGAAAAGGTATCTTGGTCTTAGGAAGAATGTCGGGGAAGTTCTTCTTAAGATAGTCTTCAGTTTCCCATGTGGCTTCATCCTCAGAGTGATGACTCCACTGAATTTTATACATTTTAACTTCTCTTCTTTGCGTCTTTCTCTCCTTCTCATCGAGGATCTTGATGGGATGCTCATCATAAGAAAGATCCGGTTCAACCGAGAGTTCTTCTTGCTCAACAACCTCGGTCGGAACACGAAGACATTTCTTGAGTTGAGAGACATGGAATACATTGTGCACGGTGGAGAGCTTCTCGGGAAGCTTCACACGGTACGCTGCCGGTCCACATTGTTGAGTGATCTCATATGGGCCAATGTAGCGGGGTGCAAGTTTTCCTTTCAACCCAAACCTTTGCACACCCTTAGTCGGGGAGACCTTGAGATACACATGATCGCCGGCTTCGAACTGAAGTGGCTTCCACCTTTGATCAAAGAAACTCTTTTGCCGCGATTGTGTGGTTCTCAAGTTTTCACGGATGATCCTAACCTTTTCTTCTACTTCCTTCACAAGGTCAGGGCCGTATGTGTACCTCTCGCCTGCCTGGGACCAACACAATGGTGTCCGACATCTTCTACCATACATGGCTTCGAAGGGTGCCATTTTAAGACTTGCTTGGTAGCTGTTGTTATAAGAGAATTCAGCCAGCGATAAACATTTCTCTCAATTCTTCCCATAATGGATAACACAAGGTCAAAGCATATCTTCAAGTATTTGATTTACCCTTTCCATCTGCCCATCGGTTTGAAGGTGATATGCTGAACTACGGATCAGTTTTGTGCCTAGGGATAGTTGCAATTGTTCCCAAAAGCGTGCCACAAATTGAGTACCACGATCTGAAATTATCGTCTTGGGTACCCCATGTAGACAAACGATCCGTTCCAAATATATTTCAGCGTACCTCCTAGCGGTATAAGTGGTATTGACCGGAATAAAATGTGCGATCTTGGTGAGGCGGTCCACAATTACCCAAATGGAGTCATGCCCCTGAGGGGTTCTGGGAAGTCCTACAATGAAGTCTATGCTTATATCTTCCCACTTCCATGAGGGAATAGGTAGAGGTTGAAGAGTGCCTGCTACCTTCAAGTGGCTAGTCTTTACCCGTTGACACGTGTCACATTCCGACACATACGTGGCAATCTCCCGCTTCATCCTAGTCCACCAAAAGTTTTGTTTCAGATCTTGGTACATTTTGGTGCTACCGGGATGGATAGAAAATTTGGAAAGATGAGCTTCATCAATAATTTTCCTTCGGAGTTCAGTGTTCTTGGGCACCACTATCCAATGTCCAAACCACATCACTCCCTACCCATCTAGCCGGAAACATTTATTTTTTTCC
The DNA here is from genome assembly GCA_015342445.1 of Digitaria exilis. NCBI lineage: Eukaryota > Viridiplantae > Streptophyta > Magnoliopsida > Poales > Poaceae > Digitaria > Digitaria exilis. The sequence continues at coordinate 106,607 of JACEFO010002884.1, forward strand.
TTTACCTTCACTTTTGCCAATTTTCTCTTGAGGATTTTAATCTTTGCATCACTTAATTGGGACTCAACAATCTGATCATGCAAGGTTGGTTCGACAGAGATATGGTTGAAATGCCCGTGAGGAACAATCTCCAAGTTGAGCTTTGCCATCTCATGGCACAAGGTGTCAGCGTAGGACTCCACGGAAAGGCAGTGACAGCGCGCCTTGCGGCTTAGTACATCCGCAACCACATTAGCCTTCCCAGGGTGATAATGCACACTAAGGTCATAGTCCTTTGCTAACTCTAACCATCTTCGCTGCCTCATACTCAAATGTGCCTGAGTGAAGACATATTTGAGGCTCTTGTGGTCGGTGTATACGTTGCATGGAACACCCATCAGGTAGTGTCTCTGTATCTTGAGAGCATGAATAACCACTGCTAACTCAAGATCATGCGTAGGGTAATTTTGCTCATGCGGCCGGAGTGCTCGGGAAGCATAAGCAATGACTCGGTTCTCTTGTATAAGAACACATCCAAGTCCGGTGCCTGAAGCATCGCAATAGACATCATAGGGCTTGGTGCTGTCGGGTTGAGCTAAAACTGGGGCTGAAGTTAAATGTTTTCTCAAAGTGTGGAAAGCTTCTTCACATTTGTCACTCCACTCAAATTTGACTCCCTTCTTTAAGAGTTTGGTCATGGGTTTAGCAATCCGAGAGAAATCGGAATGAAGCGGCGATAGTAACCAGCTAGACCCAAAAAACTCCGAATCTCATGGACAGAGGTAGGTGGTTGCCAATCCATCACATCTTGCACCTTGGTTGGATCCACGGATATACCATCCTTGGAAACCGTGTGACCCAAGAATTTCACGCTTTCTAGCCAGAATTCACATTTTGAGAACTTGGCATAGAGTTGATGATCTCTCAATCTTTGAAGAACGATGCGAAGATGCTCGGCATGCTCTTCCTCATTCTTGGAATATATGAGAATGTCATCAATGAAAACCACCACGAACTTGTCGTGCTCGGACATGAAAACTGAATTCATGAGATACATGAAGTAGGCTGGGGCATTTGTGAGCCCAAAGGACATGACCAAGAATTCATAAAGTCCGTAGCGGGTAGAAAAGGCAGTCTTGGCAATGTCACAAGGTCGAATCTTTATTTGGTGACAGCCAGAGCGAAGGTCAATCTTAGAGAATACTCTGGTGCCAGCTAGTTGATCAAAAAGGACATCAATGCGGGGAAGTGGATACTTGTTTTTTATGGTCCCCGCATTAAGAGGCCGGTAGTCAATACACAACCTCAAGGAATGATCCTTCTTCTTCACAAAGATAGCTGGACAACCCCATGGTGACACACTAGGACGGATGAAACCCTTGTCTAGCAGTTCTTGGAGTTGAATTTTTAATTCAGCCAATTCACTGGGTGGCATTCTATAGGGTCTCTTTGATATAGGTGCTGTGCCAAGTTGAAGCTCAATCACAAATTCAATGTCCCTATCCGGCGGCATCCCGGGTAAGTCATCCGGAAAAACATCGGCATACTCACATACCACCGGAATGTCTTTTAGCTGTGTTTCTACCATGGTGTAAGCACAAGCATTGGCATATTTCCGGTGTGGCAGATATAGTGCACTAGGGCCATGTGTAGGCGAGTTTATTTCCACAACTCTTTCCGCAACATCTAGCACCACCTTATGTTGAGTCATCCAATTTGCCCCCAAAACAATATCAATCCCTTCCAACCCAAGCAGAATTAAATCAGTAGGAAACACTTTACTACCTAGCCTGATTGGTACTTTTCGAGTGACTTGGTTGGATGCTATTTTACCTCCCGCTGTTGATATCACATATGCTGATTTGGTGTGATAAGATTTTAACCCACATTTTGCATGAAATCTTGTGCTTATAAAACTATGTGTTGCCCCGGAATCAAACAATATCATAGCAGGTTGATTGTGGATAGGGGAGGTACCAGTCATATCCGGTGCTCCCTCAGGTAGGTCAGCCAAGGTGGTGTAGTTAAGCCACCCTTGCCTGACTTGCACACGCTGCTGCTTGCCCTTGTTTTGCTGATTTCCCGGACGCTGGTTCTGTGGCTTGTTTTGTGGGCAGTCCTTGATGAAGTGACTGCTGCTGCCACACTTGAAGCATTGGTAGCCTCCTCCCGGACGGGGCGGCTGCTGCACGTTATGCCTCGGCGCCTGTTGCTGTTGCAGCGGCAGAGGGAAACGGGGCGCACCCTGCTGTGGTGGCCTGGCGACCCAATGTCCTCCCTGGGGCGCCCTTGGCTGCCCCTGTGGTGCAGCCGGGGGAACCAAGCGAACCTCTGAGGCTGTCCACACGAAGGTCCAGCGGGAGCCTTCCTCTTCTTCTCAGCCTTATGCACCATGTTAGCATCTTCCTGGGCAATGGCAATGTTCACGAGTTCACCATATGTGGCAACTCGTGTGGTGGTCAGCTGGGCCTTGAGCTTGGTGTTGAGGCCACGGCGGAACCTCTCCATCTTCTTCACATCAGAGTCGGCATGGTGACCCGCATATGGGCACAGACCATTGAAGGCCTAGGCGTACTGGAGCATAGTGCGAGTACCCTGAGTCAGAGCCAGGAACTCCGTCAACTTCCTTTCGACCAACCCAGCAGGAATGTGGTGGGCTTTGAAGGCAGTTTTGAACTCCTCCCACTCAATAATGTGGTTCTCCTGCTGTAGGGCCAGGTAGTTCTCCCACCACAGAAGAGCTGTGCCGCGGAGTTGCTGCGCCGTGAAGACCACCTTGCGTTTGGGAGTGCAAGGCGTGGCCAGAATGGAGAACTTGGATTCGATGGCTCGAATCCATGCATCAGCCTCCAAGGGCTCCTCGGCTCTGGAGAACACCGGAGGGTGTGTAGCCAAGAAGTCCTCATACCGGGCCACTTGAGCTTGAGGGGCACGTTGACCACCTTGTTGCTGCATCTGCTGCTGCATCATCTATTGCTGATGCTGCAGATTGCGGAGAATCTCCGTCTGAGTGGCATACAGTTGTTGCCACGTTGGAGGTTGTTGCGGTGGCGGAGGTGGTGGTGGCTGTTGCTGCCCTTCCGGCCCCTGCTGGTTAGCGTTGGAGCCGCTAGCATCGTGACCGCTACGAGTGATAGCCATCTGCAGTAGGTACTCATATTAGTCATATTTCATAAGCTTGCATAAATCAATGACAAGATAGAACGTGGCAATATAATGAAGTTTACTGCGCAAGGACAACATATCAGCAGGCAGTTTTGGAAGAAAAATCATATCTCCCAGTAGAAGTCAAGTTAGATGCTCCAATTCGGTCAGTAGCTCGCAAATTTCATATTCTAACTTTCATGTTTGGCTCAGAACCAAAATCGGGCTAGAACTAGGCCGAAAAATTCGAGTTTCAGTTCTCTGTTTTTGCTGTTTTTCAGTAGGCCGAGCTGTAGTGTTTTGGTTGCCATTTTTATTTCGTTTAACCAATAGGGTTGAAATTTGGCGAGCATTTCGTTTGCCAAATTTCAGACAACTTTGTTATTCAAGTCACAGCCCAGAAGTGAATGGAAAACAAATTCATAATTAAAACAAAGATAGCTGCGGAATGTTTTCAGCACAACCATTACAACCTTCATCAAGTTTTTGGGGCTCACACATCCCATACTAATGAATTACATTGTTCCAAAAGATTAAAGCGAAACTCAACTCCATCTAGCCTATTACATCATGAAGCCAAAATTTAGGCTATGCGGAGGAGTAACTTGCTACTGCAACTCCTATAGTGCCGTGGTACGTTATAGCAATCGCCGTACCTTGCGCCCACCATTGCGAAAAGTAAATGACAGAATGAAATGTGCTGGGAGTCAGTATAATATATAATTTGCCACCTCTCATATCGTGATCCCTTAACCCACTTAGGCTTCACGCTCTATACATCATCCTTCGCGGTCCTATGGATAGCATTCCATCGCAAGTGCGCGGCGGAAGCAAGAGTTGGCAAGTTTTATTCAAAAATATTTATTTAGGGTCTGTTGCTCTCTCTGGTGCGCATGTTTCCGCTCTGATGCCAGCTGTGGCAGACCACTCCGAAATTATTCCAAGTTAAGTACCCCTAGACCACTAATCAAGCAGTCAAGCACTTAATCCGGAATAAGCTGGAGCGCCGTCGGATTATACCCGATTAACCACGTACTTTCACGATCGAAACAACACGCGCGCCCACACGAAGGTGAGTCCCAGAAATTACAACATTCCACAAATTCAACATACATAAATAGTATGATCAAGTTATTACAAACCAGGTTCCAATTTCAAATCAAAGTACGAGAGTTCATTGCAGCGGAAATTAAACTAACGACGATACATAGCAACACCATGATGAAGCCGGCCATGGTGCTACTCCTCCCGATCCTCGGCAGAGGACGGAACCCACTCGACATGCCAGCCAGGAGGAACCTGGGTAGACCAAGTGATGGAATCGACTGCCACATCCATAACAGTACCTGAAATAAATAGCCACAAGCAAGGCTGAGTATACTAATACTCAGCAAGGCTTACCCGTCGGGTGAAAACTACTTCACCGACTTCTAGACACGAGAGGCTTTTGGCTAGTGGGTTTGTTTTGCCAAAAGCAACTAAGAGTGGCTCATTATTTTCATGATTTTAGCATCAAATTCTAGTAGTGTTAACCATTCTAGATTAGCATCCTCTCTAGCATACAAGTGGTGCAATACAATCTATTACATACAACAAGTTCATCATCCTCATAGTTCCACTTGTTACTCAATGCAGCACAGCGGTCAAACAGTCTCATTAACCGCGAGAAGCGGACAGTTCGAACCGAATTTTGCTACCTGGCCAGGGGAAACCCAACACACACAGATAATGCTTGCTATAAAAGGCACAAGCATTTTCCAACCTTTCCCATCAATCCACAATTCGGCGCCGGGTCCATTCCCTTAGGATAAAGGTTTACCGCTTCACTCACAGCATCACACATATATCCACATGTGTACAGCAAGGGAATCAAATTGTTTCCAAGGAGAGATGGCTATCGGTCCTAGCTGCTTCAATCTGGTACCGGGCTTACTGATTCCCATAGGTCGGCATGCGTGTGGTACGTTCAAAAACTTGACACACAGAACCACACGTTTCGATCTTAATCCAATTATCTTACACGGACGGGAGATCTACACATACCATCCCGCCCGTCCATCCTTATGATTCCAACATAAGTAAAGACAAGCAACTCCTATGTCTCGCGAGTGACAGGAAATCACTCGACTTGTAACGGTCCTAAATGTGGCGGACCACTCCGAAATTATTCCAAGTTAAGTACCCCGGGACCACTAACCGAGTAGTCAGGCACTTAATCCGGAATAAGCTGGAGCGCCGTCGGATTAAACCCGATTAACCACGTTCTTTTCTCGATCGAAACAACAGCACGCCCACACGAAGGTGAGTTCCAGAGATTACAACATTCCACAAATTAACTTACACAAATAGGTATCACAAGTTAATACAAACCAAGTTCAAATTTAAATCAGAGTACAAAGTATTGCAGCGGAAATAAAAGTTTCATTGCAGCGGAAGATAATCTAACGACGATACAATAACACCGTGCTGAAGCCTGCCACGATGCTACTCCTCCCGATCCTCGGCAGAGGACGGAACCCATTCGATGTGCCAGCCAGGTGGAACCTGGGTAGGCCAAGACAAAGCATCGACATCCAACGGTGTACCTGTAAATCATTGCCACAAGCAAGGCTGAGTATACTAATACTCAGCAAGGCTTACCCGTCGGGTGAAATCTATATCACCGACATCTAGACAATGAGAGTCTTTTGGCTGGTGGGTTAGTTTGCCAAAAAGAACCTAAAATAGGTCCTTGCTTTCAAGTTTTAGCATCATATTTTAGTAAATTTAACCATTCTAGATTAGCATCCTTCCTAAGCATACAAGTGGTGCAATACAATTTAATTCATACAACAAGTTTATCAATCTCGAAGTTCCACTTGTTACTCAATGTAGCATGGCGGTCAAGCAGTCTCATTAACCGCGAGAAGCGGACAGTTCGAACCGAATTTCTGCTACCTGGCCAGGGGAAACCCAACATACACGGATACTATGCTTGCTATAAAAGGTACAAGCGTTTCCCAACCTTTCCCATCGATCCACAATTCGGAACCGGGTCCATTTCCTTAGGATAAAGGTTTACTAATTCACTCACAGTCTCACGCATATATCCACAAGTGTACGGCAGGGGAAAACAAAGTTTCCAAGGAGAGATGGCTATCGGCCCTAGCTGCTTCAATCTGGTACCGGGCTTACCGGCTCCCATATACCGGCATGCATGTGGTACGTTCAAAAACTTGACACACTCATCCACACATTTCGACCTTAATCAATTATCTTACACGGACGGGAGATCTACATCTATCATCCCGCCCGTCAATCCTTATGATTCCAACATAAGAAAAGACAAGCAACTCCTATGTCTCACGAGTGACAGGAAATCACTCGACTTGTAACCGACCTAAGCAATGCCCTATCGATCCTTTCATACTAGTGTTGCAATTCATAGGTACTAGGAAATGTGCAGCTAAGGTATTCAATCAACTCCTTGAACGTAAATGCACAAGCATAGAGAAGTCATAATGCATAATTGGTAAAGGTTAGGTTATGCTCCGGGGCTTGCCTTCTTGCTCAAACTGGGGGTTAGCCTCCGGGTTGGTCGATCCTGCACCGGCACCTTCCTCCGGGACTTCTTCCTCGTCTGCGGGAATGAGGTGGTAGTTGCCGTCCGGGATGGCGCCTTCTACATGAGATGCATAGTTTAAGGCGGCTGCCTACAGATTCTAAAATTAAGGCCTTGAAGGCCATATTCACCTAGACATGCTTAAGCATTACTATTTTCTTCACAAGAACAGGGTAGAGGTGTGGGAAAAGTTTTATTTGATTTCGATGGTGATTGTGTACATATATAAAAGAATTCTATTGATTACTTCACAAATTAGGGTGTTGTTCTGGAATTTCAGATTCCATCCATTTTATTCTAACTAATTAACCAAAAGGTTTTATCTTTTTATATAAATCAATTTCCACCTGGATTACTTCTCATTTTTGTTTCTCCAATTCTGTTCATCATTTTTATCTATAAACTTTATGACAGCTACTGGAGTATAAGAGCTAAGCTCACTCCAAAATTTAGCTAATTCTGAGCTACACACAATTTATTAAAAATATAACAAACAGCTAACTGCAGAAGTGAAATAAATTCATATAAAATTAAAAATTTATCCATTTCAGGAGATTTTCCTACCAAAGCTAAGCATAGGCATGAGGAGGGCTCTGGCCAAGTGGTGGCTCAAAATAACCCTGGGGTAATCCTTAATAAATTTCTAACCAAAAACACATATTTATTTATTTGCTATCCTAAACAGAGCAAAAATTAAGTTTTTAATTTTTAACATGTGTGCTAACAAGTTTTTAGTCCTCTGGAGCAAAATGGTGATTTTTCACTGCACAGATTATTTTTAATGATTTCTGCACTGCAAAAAGACAGGAAATACATTTTAATTCATAACTGGAGCTACACTGCATATTTTTAGGCCCCCTTTGGCCACAAGCTGTCCAAAGTCACTACAAGCAACATATCCAAAGCTCAACCCTAGCGGAGCTCTGGATTTGAAATGGTGCACAACTTTCAATTTTCATAGTTTGAATTTTAATTCAAAAACAGTTCATCAAAAGTATAAACATGTCTAATAGAGATTGTAGCTTAGACTCTCACGAATCCAGGGAGTATTTTTGTTCATTTTTCTGATTTTTGTACGATTTTTAATGGATTTTACAAGATTCGGGAAAATCAAATCTAGGTTTAAGAATCTATTTTCGCAGGGAACCCTAGAACTTTCAAAACTTCACGAACAAGTCCCTGGACTTTTGCACAGAGACCCCTAGACAAACGAAGAAGATGAAGTTCGGTCCCTGGGACATCGCCGGAGTTGCGCCGGCCAAACGACGGCGAACTAGGCACGGGGAAGTGGGGGAAAAGGATCCTGGGCTCACCACGAGTCGTTTGGGGACGGTTTGGAGGCTGGGGATGGTTGGGGTTGCGCCGGCGACGAGGTGGTGGCGGCGCGGCCGCTGCGGCTTCTACGCCGGTGAGCTCGGGGTCGTTCGCCGAGGTTCGAGGGGTCCTAGAGCACCAGTGGAGCTCGAGGAAGCCAATGGCGTGCTCGGTTGACCTCGGGGACGGCTCGGAGTAGGGTCTCGACGTGCGGGTGCTCCGGCGGCCGAAAATCGCGATTTGGGGGAAATCATGAATTCTCGCCGGAGAAGCGACAATAGCTTGGGGAAAGTGGGGGGTTTTGGAGCTGGAGTAGAGGGCTAGCTTCGTGCGGGACGAATTTGGGAATGGTGGAGTGTGGAAGGCGAATTTCTCAGAGAAGCTCGGCTCGGTTCGCGCGGCGCGAGGAAGAAGAAGATGGGGGAACGCGCGAGGAGCTGAACTGGTGGGTCGAGCAAGTGAGTGGAGTGCGAGAGGGGTTCGGAGGGAGGCTTGGGCACGCGAGAGTGGCACAGTGCGGCCTCGGGAGCGTACGCGCGGAGTAAAGGCCGACGCGACGCGCCATGGATGCTCAGAGAGCTTGGACTGAGCGCGAGCGGCTCGGTCGGCGAGGGAGATCGTTGCGTGCTGCTGTAGGATCGTCTACAGGGCGTGTTGGAGCGTAGCGGAGGGGAATCGTGGCCTGCAGGGCGCTCAGCGCGACGCGAGCGCGCGCGCGACCACGGCGGCGCGCGACCGCATGATGGCGCACCGCGGCGCGAGGCGAGGCGAGGCGACGGCGGCGAAGTGATGGCTCGGGAGTGGCCGGACAAGAGCTAGGTGACAAGCGCCAGCGTCCGCCGCGGATTGGCCAGCTCAGCGCCGCCTGCGCCGCTCGCCGGCCACGTGGCGCGCGCCAGGGGCCCTGTAGCATGCCCGTGGAGCTCCGATTTCAAATTCGAATTTTCTCCAAAAATTTGAACTGAACTTGAAAAAGTGCAAAAATAAAAGTTGGAGTTTGGAATATGGGACACAACTTTCTTTTTGGGGTGAACCTGAAATTCCAAGTTTTTCGAGCTCAAACAACCCAAAAACAAAAAGGTGCCCAGAATGGTAAATCGAGTTTTTGAGGGACTAAACTGCGAAATTTTCAAAAGTTCCAAACAGTGACTAGGGTTTATTTGTGATGAAAAACAACTTTTATTTTTGGAGATTTTTAAGTTTAGTACAAAAATCTTGAGTTTTCAGTTGGTGCCAAACAACCCTTGTTTTTGGAATTTAAAATTTGAATTTTTGATGGATTTTTGAATTTCAACCCATAATTCCCTGTTGCGTTGATCTTAATTGCACTTCCTACATTCTTTTGACATCAGAGATGTCACAGCCTACCCCCCTTAAAAGGAATCTCGTCCCGAGATTCGATTAAACTTGGAGATAAAGAGGGGAAAGAAATACCTCGGCTTATGAAAGTATGTCGGGGAAATTCTTCCTAAGATAGTCCTCGGTTTCCCACGTGGCTTCATCTTCGGAGTGATGACTCCACTGAATTTTGTACATTTTAATTCCCTTCCTTCGTGTCTGTCGCTCTTTCTCGTCGAGGATCTTGACAGGATGCTCATCATAAGAGAGATCCGGTTCGACCGAGAGTTCCTCTTGTTCAACGACCTCGGTCGGAACACGAAGACACCTCTTGAGTTGAGAAACATGGAATACATTGTGTACAGCTGAAAGTTTCTCGGGAAGCTTCACTTGATAGGCTACCGGCCCACATTGCTGAGTAATTTCATACGGGCCGATATAACGAGGTGCAAGCTTTCCTTTTAGTCCAAATCTTTGCACACCCTTGGTCGGGGAGACTTTAAGATACACGTGATCACCAACTTCAAACTGAAGTGGCTTCCGCCGCTGATCAAAGTAGCTCTTTTGCCGTGACTGGGCGGTCTTCAAATTCTCCCGAATGATCCTAACCTTTTCTTCTGCTTCCTTCACAAGGTCAGGGCCATAAGTATATCTCTCGCCTGCCTGGGACCAACACAACGGGGTCCGACATCTTCTACCATATAAGGCTTCGAAAGGTGCCATTTTAAGACTCGCTTGGTAGCTGTTGTTATAGGAGAATTCGGCCAGAGATAAACACTTCTCCCAATTCTTCCCATAATGGATAACACAGGCTCGAAGCATATCCTCAAGTATTTGATTTACCCTTTCCGTCTGCCCATCGGTCTGTGGGTGATATGCTGAACTACGGATCAGTTTGGTGCCTAGGGACATTTGCAATTGTTCCCAAAAGCGTGCTACGAACGGAGCACCACGATCTGAAATTATCGTCTTGGGTACCCCATGTAGACAAACGATCCGCTCCAAATAAATCTCCGCGTACTTCTTAGCAGCATAAATGGTATTGACTGGAATAAAATGGGCGGTCTTGGTAAGGCGATCCACAATTACCCAAATGGAGTCGTGCCCCTGAGGGGTTCTGGGAAGTCCAACAATAAAATCCATGCTTATATCTTCCCACTTCCATGAGGGAATAGGTAGAGGTTGAAGCGTGCCTGCTACCTTCAAGTGGCTAGCCTTAACCCGCTGGCATGTGTCACATTCCGACACATATGTGGCAATTTCTCGCTTCATCCGAGTCCACCAAAAGTTTTGTTTCAAATCTTGGTACATTTTGGTGCTGCCGGGATGGATAGAAAATTTAGAGAGATGAGCCTCATCCATAATCTTCCTCCGGAGTTCCGTGTTTTTGGGACCACGAGGCGATGTCCAAACCACATCACTCCCTGCCCATCAAACCGGAAACACTTGTACTTCTCTTTCACCTTCTCCTTAGACAATTTCCTTTTAAGGATTTTAATGCTCGCGTCATTTAATTGGGCTACAACAATCTGATCGTGCAAGGTTGGTTCCACTGCAATATGGCTGAAGTACCCGTGTGGAACAATCTCTAAGTTGAGCTTAGCCATTTCATGACACAGGGTGTCGGCGTAGGATTCCACGGAAAGACAATGACAATGAGCCTTGCGGCTTAGTGCATCCGCAACTACATTAGCCTTCCCCGGGTGATAATGCACACTAAGGTCATAGTCCTTTGCTAACTCCAGCCATCTTCGCTGTCTCATATTCAGATGTGCCTGAGTGAAAACATATTTGAGGCTCTTGTGGTCTGTGTATATGTTGCAGGGAACACCCATCAAATAGTGTCTCCACATCTTGAGAGCATGAATAACCGCTGCTAACTCAAGATCATGCGTGGGGTAGTTTTGCTCATGAGGCCGAAGTGCTCGAGAAGCGTAAGCAATGACTCGGTTCTCTTGCATGAGAACACAGCCAAGACCGGTGCCTGATGCATCGCAATAGACATCATAAGGCTTGGTGCAATCGGGCTGAGCCAAAACTGGGGCTGAAGTTAAATGCCTTCGCAAGGTGTGGAAAGCTTCATCACATTTGTCATTCCACTCGAATTTGACTCCCTTCTTTAAGAGTTCGGTCATGGGCTTCGCAATCCGAGAGAAGTCCGGAATGAAACGGCGGTAATAACCGGCTAAACCCAGAAAACTCCGAATCTCGTGGACAGAAGTAGGTGGTTGCCAATCGAACACCTCTTGCACTTTGGTTGGATCCACGGATATACCATCCTTGGAAACCGTGTGACCTAAGAACTTCACGCTCTCTAGCCAGAATTCACACTTGGAGAACTTGGCGTAGAGCTGGTGATCTCTCAACCTTTGAAGAACAATGCGAAGGTGTTCAGCATGCTCTTCCTCACTCTTAGAATAGATAAGAATGTCGTCAATGAAAACCACCACAAACTTGTCTAGTTCTGACATGAAGACCGAATTCATGAGATACATGAAGTAGGCTGGGGCATTGGTGAGTCCAAAAGACATAACCAAGAATTCATAAAGTCCATAACGTGTGGAAAAGGCAGTCTTTGGAATGTCACAAGGCCTAATTTTGATTTGGTGATAGCCAGAGCGAAGGTCAATCTTGGAGAACACTCTGGCGCCAGCTAGTTGGTCAAACAAGATGTCAATACGGGGGAGTGGGTACTTGTTCTTAATAGTTACCGCATTGAGAGGCCGGTAATCAATACACAACCTCAAGGAATGGTCCTTCTTCTTCACAAAGATAGCGGGACATCCCCAAGGCGATACACTTGGACGAATGAAACCTTTATCTAGCAATTCTTGGAGTTGAATTTTTAATTCAGCCAATTCATTGGGCGGCATTCTATATGGTCTCTTTGATATAGGTGCTGTGCCAAGCTGAAGTTCAATCACAAATTCAATGTCCCTGTCCGGCGGCATCCCAGGTAAGTCATCCGGAAATACATCGGCATACTCACATACCACCGGAATGTCCTTTAGTTGGGTTTCTACCATTGTATAAGCACACGCATTGACGCAAGTCCGTTGTGGCAGATATAGCACACTCGGGCCATGCGTAGGCGAGTTTATTTCAACAACTCGTTCCGCAACATCTAGCACAACCTTATGTTGAGTCATCCAATTGGCTCCTAACACAATGTCAATTCCTTCCATACCCAGCAGAATCAAATCAGTAGGAAATGTTTTACTTCCCAGCCTGATTGGAACTTTTCGGGTGACTTGGTTGGATGCAATTTTACCTCCCGCAGTCGATATCACATAAGATGATTTGGTATGGTACGATTTTAATCCGCATTTCACATGAAATCTTGTGCTTATAAAACTATGTGTTGCCCCGGAATCAAACAATATCACAGCAGGTTGAGTGCAGATAGGGAAGGTACCAGTCATGTCTGGGGCTCCCTCGGGTAGGTCGGCCAAGGTGGTGTAGTTGAGCCGTCCTTGCCGAACCTGCACACGCTGCTGCTGCTTGCCCTTGCCTTGCTGATTTCCCGGGCGCTGGTTTTGCTGCTTGTTCTGCGGGCAATCCTTGATAAAGTGATCTTTACTTCCACACTTGAAACACTGATAGCCAGCTCCAGGGCGAGCTGGCTGCTGTGCATTATGCCTTGGTGCTTGCTGCTGCTGCGGCGGTGGAGGGAAACGGGGCGCATTAGGCTGCGGTGGCCTAGCAACCCATCCACCTCCCTGAGGTGCCCTGGACTGTCCCTGCGGTGCAGCCAGGGGAACCAAGCGGAACCTCTGTGGCTGCGCGCTTGACGGTCCAGCGGGAGTCTTCCTCTTCTTCTCCGCCTTGTGCACCATATTGGCGTCTTCCTGGGCGATGGCAAGGTTCACAAGATCGCCGTACGTGGCAGCACGGGTGGTGGCCAACTGGGCTTTCAACTTGGTGTTAAGGCCACGTCGGAACCTCTCTAGCTTCTTCTCGTCAGAGTCAACGTGATGACCGCCGTAGGGGCACAGACCATTGAAGGCCTGGGCGTACTGAAGCACTGTGCGGGTACCCTGGGTCAGCGCCAAAAACTCATTCAACTTCCGCTCTACCAGACCGGCCGGAATGTGATGAGCCTTGAATGCACCCTTGAACTCATCCCACTCAACTACATGACCCTCCTGCTGCAGGGCCAGGTAGTTCTCCCACCATAGGAGAGCTGGGCCGCGGAGCTGCTGCGCCGCGAACACGACCTTGCGGTTAGGGGTGCAAGGTGTCGCCAGGATGGTGAACTTGGACTTGATAGCTCGAATCCAGGTGTCGGCCTCCAAGGGCTCATCAGCTCGTGAGAATATCGGCGGGTGTGTTGCCAGAAAATCCTCGTATCTGGCCACCTAAGGCTGAGGGGCCCGTTGACCTCCCTGCTGAAGCATCTGCTGCTGATGCTGCAGGTTCCGGAGAATCTCCGTTTGCGTGGCATATAGCTGCTGCCACGTCGGAGGTTGCTGCGGAGGAGGAGGTGGCGGTGGCTGTTGCTGCCCCTCTGGCCCCTGCTGGTTAGCGTTGGAGCCACTCGCATCGTGACCGCTGCGGGTGATTGCCATCTGCAGTAAGTACTTGTATTAGCCACATTTCATAAGCTTGCATAATTAATGACAAGATAGAACGTGACAATATATTGAAGTGTACTGCGCAGAATGGCAAGTCAGCACGCAGTTCGGGAGAAAAATTCATATCTCCCAACAGGAAACAAGTCAAATGCTCCAATTCGGTCAGTAGCTCGAAAATTTCATGCTCTACAACTTTCATGTTGGGCTCGGATTCAAACTCGGACTGGAACTAAGCCGAAAAATTTCAATCTTTAGCTCTCTGCATTTGCTGTTTTTCAGCAGGCCGAGCTGTAGTGTTTTGGTTGCCATTTTTATTTCGCTTAACCAATGGGGTTGCAATTTCGTGATCATTTTGTCTGACAAATTCCAAACAACTTTGTAGTTCACATCACAGCCCAGAAATGAATGGAAAACCCATCAATAATTAAAACAAGGTCAGCTGCAGAATGTTTTCAACACCGCTGTAACAACATCATCAAGTTTTGATCCCACAACTACATCATTAACTTATATTGCCACCAAAAGGTAAAAAGGGGGAGCTCAACTCCATCTAGCCTATTATAACACGAAGCCAAAATCTAGGCCTAGCGGAGGAGTAACTTGCTACTACCACTCTAAAAATCATCCAAATTGTTAGCGGTAGCCTCGCTGCCCATAGGTGAAGGTGGAGCTGGAAGGGACGGCATGTCATCCTCGGTGTCCATGTCGGAATCGGGGGCCTCTCCTTCTCCATCCCCTCCTTCTTGGTCAAGAAGGTGCTGAGCGTCATGGGCGGCAAGCATAGCATTTGCATGCTCCAAGGTACCATGTACCTCCTCAAGCTCCTCTCTAGTTTGTGCTAACTCATTTTGGGTGTTGTTGTGTGCAATGTGGAGGTCATTCAATTGCCTCTCCAAGTCAGCAATCATGGCATCTCTAGTGGTCACCTCAACGGACAAGGAGGTCCTCTGAACCCCTATGTCACGGGCGCGGGCGGACATGTCCATAGCAATGTTGAGCATCTCGCTCTGCGACCGTCCAAGAAGTGCCTGCAAACGGTGATACGCCCGTATCCACCTCATCATCAACGCGGCTGCTGCGACGGGGTTCTCCGCCATCCTCAAAGGAGAGCTAAGGTAACGCCTCATCCAGTGGGGATCGTCCGGCTGAGTCGGTGGGAACAATCCAAGTAACTGGTGCTCAACCAACTCTTGGTTCTGAGCCACAAAGGAGCTAATGCCATTCAAGGCAGCTAGCTCACATGTCGTCTCCATGTGGTGTCCGTGAACTTCCACCGTCCAGGTGGGGGAGCTAGGACACGGCGGGTGGCGGTATACCACCAAACGCACACGGGAACGAACCACACCACGGTCTCGGATAATCGTCCTCTCATACTGTGGCGGTGTAGGGTAGTCAAGTGCCTGCAGAACCGACCACAAGATGCTAGGAAAGCCTTCCCATCCCAAGCAATCAGAGAAGGACACGTCGTTGGGGTAGCTAGCCAGGTCAGCGAGGGCGTCCATCCTGAACCAAAAGAAAAAGGGGCAAGGGTGAGCACCGGTTAGCGCCAAAGAACAAAAACAGATTCTGGGCAGGGTAGTAAAAATTACAAAACTCGAAATCTACAAGCTCAAAAATTCCCAAATTTGGCCAGAACATTGTTTAAGTAATTCCTAACAAGTTTCATGTTGAAGGTTTGAGCAGAATCTGTCGTTAAGATGGTGTAAAAATTCAATTTTTATCTCACTGTTCCCAGAATTTCCAGCAGACAGGGGGGGGGGTTACCATTTTTAGCATAACTCCAGTTTTACTGAACCATTTTCGTTGAAATTTCTTCAGCATATACTTCATAATTTTTATGACAACTTTCATGTTGAACACTTTTCATTTGACAGAGTTTTCTGTTTCGAATTAAGGGTGCAACAGATTGTTCTCAGCAGGATTTTTGGGTTGTGATTTCAATTTCTTTGACGGCGGTTCGATTTGGTCACGAGTTAAATTCGATATTAATTCAGCGAGATGCAATGCATGAGCGACCTATTCGTTCTCACAACCACACATGTCAAT
>JACEFO010002885.1:0-14824 GCA_015342445.1 Digitaria exilis
CACTTCCCCGCGCTCGCTCGGTCTTCTTCTCCTCGCGACGCGCAAAGCCGAACCCAAGCTCTTCGCGAAATTCCTCGTCCACGCTCCACCATTCCCCAAATCCATCCCGCAGAGCTATCCACTCCACCAGCTCCAAAACCCCCAACTTTCCCCAAGCTATTGTCCCTTCTCCGGCGAGAATTGCAGATTTCCAAATCGCGAATTCCGGCCGTCGAAGCACCGCAGTCGAGACCTACTCCGAGCCGATCCCCGACTTCCGTCGAGCCACGCCATTAGCTTCCCAAGCTCTTCTGGGTGCTCAAGGACTCTCCCCCCTCGCGAACGACCCGAGCTCGCCGGCGTAGAAGCCGCGCGGCCGCGCCGCCACCACCTCGTCGCCGGCGAAACTCCGACCATCCCCGGCTCCCAACCGTCCCCAAACGACTCGTGTGAGCCCTAGGAAGCTTTTCCCCCACTTCCCCGAGCCTAGTTCGCCGCCGTTTGGCCGGCGCAACTCCGCGAGGTCCCAGGGACCCAAGTTCATCGTCTACCTTTGTTTAGGGGTCTCTGCGCAAAGTCCAGGGACTCGTTCGCCGAAGTTTTGAAAGATCTAGGGTTCTCTGCGTAAACAGATTCTTAAGTCTAGGTTTTGATTTTTCCCGAAACTTGTAAAATCGATTAAAAATCGTACAAAAATCGGAAAAATGCACAAAAATACTCCTGGATTCGTGGAGAGTCTAAATTACAATCTCTATTAGACATGTTTGTACTTTTGACGAACTGTTTTTGAATTAAAATTCAGAACAAGGAAAATCTAAAGTTATGCACCATTTCAAAATCCAGAGCTGCGCTAGGGTTGAGCTTTGGATAATGTTGTGTTATAGTGGCTTTGGACAGCTTGTGTCCAAAGAAGACCCAAAAATATGATGTTTAGCTCCTTTTATGAATTAAAATAGTTTTCTGTCTTTTTGCAGTGCAGAAATCATTAAAAATAATATGTGCAGTGAAAAATCACCATTCTGCTCCTGAGAGCTTAAAACTTGTTGAAACACATGTTAAAAATGAAAAACTTAATTTTTGCTCTGTTTAGGATGGCAAATAATTAATAGTTGTTGTTTGGGTTAGAAAATCATTGAGGATCACCCAAGGGTTATTTTGAGCCACCACTTGGCCAGAGCCCTCCTCATACTTATGCTTAACTTTGGTAGGGAGATCTCCTGAAATGGTTGAATTTTCAATTTTATAATGAATTAAATTCATTTCTGCTGGCAGCAACTTGTTAGATTTTAATAAATTATGTGTAGCCTCGAAATTAGCTAAATTTTGGAGTGAGCTTAGCTCTTATACTCCAGTAGCTGCCATAAAGTTTATAGATAAAAATGGATGAACAGAAATGGAGAAACAAAAATGCGAAGTAATCTAGATGGAAATCGATTTATATAAAGAATAAACCTTTTTGTAGTTAGATAGAATAAAATAAATGGAATCTGAAATTCCAGAACAGCCACCCCTAAGTTATGCATATCATGTTACAAGGCGGCTATCCCAGGACGGCGACTTACACCCTCCATCCACCGCAGACAGAGGAAGAAGCCCCGGAAGGCCCGGTTGCTGGTGCCAAGGATCGTGAACAACCCGGAGGCTAACTTCTCAGTGCCGAGCAAGAAGGCAAGCCCCGGAGCATTGACCTAAGCCTCTTACCCAAAATATGCACTTTGAATTCTCTTGTTTTGTGCATTTACGTTCAAGGAGTTGATTGAAATACCTTAGCTGCACAATTTCCTCATACCCGATTGACTTGAATACTAGTTTTGAAAGATCGATAGGCATTGCTATAGGTCCGTTACAAAGTCGAGTGATTTCCTGTCACTCGCGAGACATAGGGATTGCTTGTCTTTACTTATGTTGAATCATAAGGATTGACGGGCGGATGATAGATGTAGATCTCCCGTCCGTGTATGATAATTGGTTAAGGTCGAATGTGTGGTAGAGTGTGTCAAGTTTTTGAACGTACCACATGCATACCGGTATATGGGAGCCGGTAAGCCCGGTACCAGATTGAAGCAGCTAGGGCCGATAGCCATCTCTCCTTGGAAACTTTGTTTTCCCCTGCCGTACACTTGTGGATATATGCGTGATGCTGTGAGTGAAGCAGTAAACCTTTATCCTAAGGAAATGGACCCGGTTCCGAATTGTGGATCGATGGGAAAGGTTGGGAAATGCTTGTACCTTTTATAGCAGGCAGAGTATCCGTGTGTGTTGGGTTTTCCCTGGCCAGGTAGCACAAATTCGGTTCGAACTGTCCGTTCTCGCGGTTAATGAGACTGCTTGACCGCCTTGCTACATCGAGTAATAAGTGGAATTATGAGATCATGAACTCGTTCTATGAATAACTTGTATTGCACCACTTGTATGCTTAGAGAGGATGCTAATTTAGAATGGTTAAATTTACTAGAATATGAAGCTAAAACTTGAAAGCAAGGATCTACTTTAGTTGCTTTTTGGCAAACAAACCCACCAGCCAAAAGCCTCTCATTGTCTAGATGTCGGTGATGTAGATTTCACCCGACGGGTAAGCCTTGCTGAGTATTAGTATACTCAGCCTTGCTTGTGACATTATTTTACAGGTATCATTTTGGATGTGGATGCTATGACTTGGCCCGTCCAGGTTCCACCTGGCTGGCACATCGAATGGGTCCCGTCCTCTGGCGAGGATCGGGAGGAGTAGCTTCGTGGCAGGCTTCAGCACGGAGTTATTTGTACCGCCGTTAGATTATTTACTTCCGCTGCAATGAACTTCTAATTTCAGTTGTTATGAACTTTCAAATTCCGCTGCAAGACTTGTACTCTGATTTTATTCAACTCGGTTTGTAATAACTAGGTTACCTATGTGCGTGATTAATTTGTGGAATGTTGTAATCTCTGAAACCCGCCTTCGTGTGGGCGTGCTGTTGTTTCGATCGGGAAAGTACGTGGTTAATCGGGTTTAATCCGACGGCGCTCCAGCTTATTCCGGATTAAGTGCTTGACTACGTGATTAGTGGTCCAAAGGTACTTAACTTGGAATAATTTCGGAGTGGAAACCGCCACAGCTGGCATCAGAGCCGAAACAGCGCACCGGAGAGAGCAACAGACCTTTAATAAACAATTTTTGAATAAAATTTGCCAACTCGTGCTTCCGACGCGTTTTTGCGAAGGAAGGTTATCTTAGGACCGCTAAGGATGTTACCTAGAACGTGAAGCCTATGTGGGATAAGGGATCACGATATGATAGGTGGCAAATAGTATATTATACTGACTTCCAGCACATTTCATTCTGTCATTTACTTTACGCAATGGTGGGCGCAAGGTACGGCGATTGCTGTAACGTACCACGGCACTATATGAAAATATAGTGGCGGCACATAGTCAATACGCTGTGATGGCGTATGAAACTAGAATAGGATGGTGGGCGCAAGGTACGGCGATTGCTGTAGCGTACCACGGCATCATATGCAAATATGATGGCGGCACAAAGTCAATACGCTATTTCAATAGCGTATGAAACTGTCAATATGTTGCTTTGGTGACATATGAACATTGCCCGTTCAATGTTAAACGTTCGGGTGCCACCTCTATAGTGGGTGGTAATGAATGGAGACGCTTTCGTGAGTGCTGGCACGAAAGGTTGATTATACATGCTCTGGAATGGAATTTTCTGCAGGTACACTAACCACGATTCCGTAAGATGAACGGTTAGAAAAGTTCGGCTAGTTAATATAGGGAGAGACGGATATTGCCTAGCCACCGGCACTAACTTCGTAAGCCAAAAGTTATTGGCATGTGTGTTGGCGAGAACGAATAGGCCGCTCATGCATTGCATCTCACTGAATTGACATGGATTTTAATAAGTGACCGAATCGAACCGCCATCAAAGGAATTGAAATCACAACCCAAAAAATCCTGCTGAGAACAATCTGTTGCACCCTTAATTCGAAACTGAAAACGTTGTCGAACGAAAAAAAGTGTTCAACACGAAAGTTGTCATAAAATATTATGGAGTAAATGCTGGAGAAATTTCAACGAAAATGGTTCAGTAAAATTGGAGTTATGCTAAAAATGGTAACCCCCTGTCTGCTGGAAATTTCTGGGGACAGTGAGATAAAAAATTGAATTTTTACACCATCTTAACGACAGTTTCTGCTCAAACCTCCAAAATGAAACTTGTTAGGAATTACTTAAACAATGTCCTGGCCAAATTTGGGAATTTTTGAGCTTGTAGATTTCGAGTTTTGAAATTTTTACCACCCTGCACAGAATCTGTTCTTATTCTTTGGCGCTACCCGGTGCTCACCCTTGCCCCTTTTTCCTTTTGGTTCAGATGGACGCCCTCGCTGACCTGGCTAGCTACCCTAACGACGTGTCTTTCTCTGATTGCTTGGGATGGGAAGGCTTCCCTAGCATCTTGTGGTCGGTTCTACAGGCACTTGGCTACCCTACACCGCCACAGTATGAGAGAATCCTCATCCGAGACCGTGGTGTGACTCGTTCCCGTGTGCGTTTGGTGGTACACCGTCACCCGCCGTGTCCTAGTTCCCCCACCTGGACGGTGGAAGTTCATGGACACCACATGGAGACGACTTGTGAGCTAGCTGCCCTTGAATGGCATCAGTTCTTTTTGTGCTCAGAACCAGAGCTTGGTAGAGCACCAGTTGCTTGGGCTGTTCCCACCAACTCAGCCGGATGATCCCCACTGGATGAGGCGCTACCTTAGCTCTCCTTTGAGGATGGCGGAGAACCCCGTCGCAGCAGCCGCTTTGATGATGAGGTGGATACGGGCGTATCACCGTTTGCAGGCACTACTTGGACGGTCGCAGAGCGAGATGCTCAACATTGCTATGGACATGTCCGCTCGCGCCCGTGACATAGGGGTTGAGAGGACCTCTTTGTCCATTGAGGTGACCACTAGAGATGCCATGATTGCTGACTTGGAGAGGCAATTGAATGACCTCCAGATTGCACACAACAACACCCAGAATGAGTTAGCACAAACTAGAGATGAGCTTGAGGAGGTACACGGTACCTTGGAGCAGGCCAATGCCATGCTTGCCGCCCACGACGCTCAGCACCTCTTTGAGCAGCAAGGAGGGGATGTGGATGGTGAAGGAGAGGCCCCCGACTCCGACATGGACACCGAGGACGACATGCCGCCCCTTCCAGCTCCACCTTCTCCTATGGCAGCGAGGCTACCGCTAACAACCTTGATGACTTTTAGAGTGGTAGTAGCAAGGACTCCTCCGCTAGGCCTAGATTTTGGCTTCATGTTGTAATAGGCTAGATGGAGTTGAGCTCCCCTTGTTATCTTTTGTGGCATGTAAAAATGAATGGTGTGATTGTGTTGCGAAACTTGATGATGTTGTTACAGCTGTGTTGAAAACGTTCTGCAGCTGACCTTGTTTTAATTATTGATGGGTTTTCCTTTCATTTCTGGGCTGTGATGTGAACTACAAAGTTGTTTGAAATTTGTCAAACAAAACGATCACCAAATTGCAAACCCCATTGGTTAAGCGAAATAAAAATGGCAACCAAAACACTATAGCTCGGCCTGCTGAAAAACAGCAAATGCAGAGAGCTAAAGATTGAATTTTTCGGCTTAGTTCCAGTCCGAATTTGATTCTGAGCCCAACATGAAAGTTGTAGAGCATGAAATTTTCGAGCTACTGACTGAATTGGAGCATTTGACTTGTTTCCTGTCGGGAGTTATGATTTTTCTTCCGAACTGCGTGCTGACTTGCCATTCTGCGCAGTACACTTTAATATATTGTCACGTTCTATCTTGTCATTCATTATGCAAGCTTATGGAATGTGGCTAATACAAGTACCTACTGCAGATGGCAATCACCCGCAGCGGTCACGACGCTAGTGGCTCCAACGCTAACCAGCAGGGGCCAGAGGGGCAGCAACAGCCACCGCCACCTCCTCCACCGCAGCAACCTCCTACGTGGCAGCAGCTTTATGCCACGCAAACGGAGATTCTCCGGAACCTGCAGCATCAGCAGCAGATGATGCAGCAGCAGATGCTTCAGCAGGGAGGTCAACGGGCCCCTCAGCCTCAGGTGGCCCGATACGAAGATTTTCTGGCGACGCACCCGCCGATCTTCTCTCGTGCCGATGAGCCTTTAGAGGCCGACACCTGGATTCGGGCCATCGAGTCCAAGTTCACCATTCTGGCGACGCCTTGCACCTCCAACCGCAAGGTCGTATTCGCGGCGCAGCAGCTCCGCGGCCCAGCTCTCCTTTGGTGGGAGAACTACCTGGCCCTGCAGCAGGAGGGTCATGTAGTTGAGTGGGATGAGTTCAAGGCTGCATTCAAGGCTCATCACATTCCGGCCGGTCTAGTAGAGCGGAAGTTGAATGAGTTTTTGGCGCTGACCCAGGGTACCCGTACAGTGCTTCAGTACGCCCAGGCCTTCAATGGTCTGTGCCCTTATGCGGGTCATCACGCCGACTCCGACGAGAAGAAGCTAGAGAGGTTCCGACGTGGCCTTAACACCAAGTTGAAGGCACAGTTGGCCACCACCCGTGCTGCCACGTACGGCGATTCGTGAACCTTGCCATCACCCAGGAAAGACGCCAATGTGGTGCACAAGGCGGAGAAGAAGAGGAAGACTCCCGCTGGACCGTCGAGCGCGCAGCCACAGAGGTTCCGCCTGGTTCCCCCGGCTGCACCGCAGGGACAGTCCAGGGCACCTCAGAGAGGTGGATGGGTTTGCTAGGCCGCCACAGCCTAACGCGGCCTCGTTTCCCTCCGCCGCAGCAGCAGCAAGCACCAAGGCAAAATGCACAGCAGCCAGCTCGCCCTGGAGCCGGCTATCAGTGCTTCAAGTGTGGAAGTAAAGATCATTTTATCAAGGATTGCCCGCAGAACAAGCAGCAAAACCAACGCCCGGGAAATCAGCAAGGCAAGGGCAAGCAGCAGCAGCGTGTGCAAGTTCGCCAAGGACGGCTCAACTACACCAACTTGGCCGACCTGCCCGAGGGAGCCCCAGACATGACTGGTACTTTCCCTATCTGCACTCAACCTGCTGTGATATTGTTTGATTCCGGGGCAACACATAGTTTTATAAGCACAAGATTTCATGTGAAATGCGGATTAAAATCGTACCATACCAAATCATCTTATGTGATATCAACTGCGGGAGGTAAACTTTCATCCAACCAAGTCACCCACAAGGTTCCAATCAGGCTGGGAAGTAAAACATTTCCTACTGATTTGATTCTGCTTGGAATGGAAGGAATTGACATTGTGTTGGGAGCCAATTGGGATGACTCAACATAAGGCTGTCCTAGATG
Source organism: Digitaria exilis (assembly GCA_015342445.1). NCBI lineage: Eukaryota > Viridiplantae > Streptophyta > Magnoliopsida > Poales > Poaceae > Digitaria > Digitaria exilis. The sequence continues at coordinate 7,312 of JACEFO010002885.1, forward strand.
TTGCGGAAAGAGTTGTTGAGATAAACTCGCCTACGCATGGCCCGAGTGTGCTATATCTGCCACAACGGACTTGCGTCGATGCGTGTGCTTACACAATGGTAGAAACCCAACTAAAGGACATTCCGGTGGTATGTGAGTATGCCGATGTATTTCCGGATGACTTACCTGGGATGCCGCCGGATAGAGACATTGAATTCGTGATTGAACTTCAACCTGGCACAGCACCTATATCAAAGAGACCATATAGAATGCCGCCAATGAATTGGCTGAATTAAAAATTCAACTCCAAGAATTGCTAGATAAGGGTTTTCATTCGTCCAAGTGTATCACCTTGGGGATGTCCCGCTATCTTTGTGAAAAAGAAGGATCATTCCTTGAGGTTGTGTATTGATTACCGGTCTCTCAATGCGGTAACCATCAAGAACAAGTATCCGCTTCCCCGTATTGACATCTTGTTTGACCAATTAGCTGGCGCCAGAGTATTCTCCAAGATTGACCTACGCTCTGGCTATCATCAAATCAAAATCAGGCCTTGTGACATTCCGAAGACTGCCTTTTCCACACGTTATGGACTTTATGAATTCTTGGTTATGTCCTTTGGACTCACCAATGCCCCAGCCTATTTCATGTACCTCATGAATTCGGTCTTCATGTCTGAACTAGACAAGTTTGTGGTGGTTTTCATTGACGACATTCTTATATATTCTAAGAATGAGGAAGAGCATGCTGAGCACCTTCGCATTGTTCTTCAAAGGCTGAGAGATCATCAGCTCTATGCCAAGTTCTCCAAGTGTGAATTCTGGCTTGAGAGCGTGAAGTTTTTAGGTCACACGGTTTCCAAGGATGGTATATCCGTGGATCCAACCAAGGTACAAGAGGTGCTAGATTGGCAACCACCTACCTCTGTCCATGAGATTCGGAGTTTTCTGGGTTTAGCCGGTTATTACCGCCGTTTTATTCCGGGATTTCTCTCGGATAGCAAAGCCCATGACCGAACTCTTGAAGAAGGGAGTTAAATTTGAGTGGAATGACAAATGTGAGGAAGCTTTCCACACCTTGCGAAGACATTTAACTTCAGCCCCAGTTTTGGCTCAGCCCGATTGCACCAAGCCGTATGATGTTTATTGTGACGCATCAGGCACCGGTCTTGGCTGTGTTCTCATGCAAGAGAACCGAGTCATTGCTATGCTTCTCGAGCACTTCGGCCTCATGAGCAAAACTACCCCACGCACGATCTTGAGTTAGCAGCGGTTCATTCATGCTCTCAAGATGTGGAGACACTATTTGATGGGTGTTCCCTGCAACATATATACAGACCACAAGAGCCTCAAGTATGTCTTCACTCAGGCACATCTGAATATGAGACAGCGAAGATGGTTGGAGTTAGCAAAGGACTATGATGCTCAGTGTACACTATCCCCCCCGGGAAGGCTAATGTAGTTGCGGATGCACTAAGCCGCAAGGCTCGTTGGTCATTGTCTTTCCGGTGGAGTCCTATGCCGACACCCTGTGTCACGAAATGGCAAAGCTCAATTTGGAGATTGTTCCAACCGGGTACTTCAACCATATTGCAGTGGAACCAACCCGTGCACGATCAGATTGTTGCAGCCCAATTAATGATGCGGGCGTTAAATCCTTAAAAGGAAATTGTCTAAGGAAAGGGTGAAAGAGAGTACAAGTGTTTCCGGTTGGGATGGGCAGGGAGTGATGTGGTATGGACATCGCCTTGTGGTGCCCAAAAAACACGGAACTCCGGAGGAAGCTTATGGATGAGGCACACCTCTCTAAATTTTCTATCCATCCCGGCAGCACCAAAAATGTACCAAGACTTGAAGCAAAACTTTTGGTGGACTCGAATGAAGCGAGAAATTGCCGACGTATGTGTCGGAATGTGACACATGCCAGCACGGGTCAAGGCTAGCCACTTGAAGGTAGCAGGCACGCTTCAACCTCTACCTATTCCCTCGTGGAAGTGGGAAGATATAAGCATGGATTTATTGTTGGACTTCCCAGAACCCCTCAGGGGGCACGATTCTATTTGGGTTAATTGTGATTCGCCTTACCCAAAAACCGCACACTTTATTCCAGTCAATACCACTTACACTGCCAAGAAGTATGCGGAGATTTATTTGGAGCGGATCGTTTGTCTACACGGGGTACCCAAGACGATAATTTCAGATCGTGGTGCTCTGTTCGTAGCACGCTTTTGGGAACAATTGCAAATGTCCCTAGGCACCAAACTGATCCGTAGTTCGGCATATCACCCACAGACCGATGGGCAGACGGAAAGGGTAAATCAAATACTTGAGGATATGCTTCGAGCCTGTGTTATTCATTATGGGAAGAATTGGGAGAAATGTTTATCTCTGGCCGAATTCTCCTATAACAACAGCTACCAAGCGAGTCTTAGAATGGCACCATTCGAAGCCTTGTATGGTAGAAGATGTCGGACCCCGTGTGTTGGTCCCAGGCAGGCGAGAGGTACACTTATGGCCCTGACCTTGTGAAGGAAGCCGAAGAAAAGGTTAGGATCATTCGGGAGAATTTGAAGACCGCCCAGTCACGGCAAAAGAGCTACTTTGATCAGCGGCGGGAGCCACTTCAGTTCGAAGTTGGTGATCACGTATATCTTAAGGTCTCCCCCGACCAAGGGTGTGCAAAGATTTGGACTCAAGGGCAAGCTTGCACCTCGTTATATCGGCCCGTATGAAATTACTCAGCAATGTGGGCCGGTAGCCTATCAAGTAAAGCTTCCCGAGAAACTTTCAGCGGTACACAATGTATTCCATGTTTCTCAACTCAAGAGGTGTCTTCGTGTCCCAACCGAAGTTGTTGAACAAGAGGAACTCTCGGTTGAACCGGATCTCTCTTATGATGAGCATCCCGTTAAGATCCTCGACGAGAAAGAGCGACAAACACGAAGGAAGGGAGTTAAAATGTACAAAGTTCAGTGGAGTCATCACTCCGAAGATGAAGCCACGTGGGAAACCGAGGACTATCTTAGGAAGAATTTCCCCGACATACTTTCCTAAGCCGAGGTATTTCTTTTCCCCTCTCTATCTCTAGGTTTAATCGAATCTCGGGACGAGATTCCTTTTAAGGGGGGTAGGCTGTGACATCTCTGATGTCAAAAGAATTAAAAAGTGCAATTAAAATCAATACAACAGGGAATTGGGGTTGAAATTCAAAAATTCGTCAAAAATTCAATTATAATTCAAAAACAAGGGTTGTTTGGCACCCAACTAAAACTTAAACATCTCGGACAGCCCTTCGCGACAACCTCGCCACGGCGTTCGCCGCCGATCGGTGACCCTCGAGCGGGAATGTCCGTCACGATCGAGGTTAGCCGTAAAAATCCGTCCCGATCGAGCTATGTCCGTGACGATCGAGCCTAGTCAGTATGTCCGTGACGATCGAGCCTAGTCAGTATGTCCGTGACGATCGAGCTATGACCGTGACGATCGAGCCTAGCCGGTAGTTCCGTCACGATCGAGGCTGCACGACAGGACCCTCGAGGCCCCGCCGTCCGTCGCGCTCGAGGCTCCGCAGCCAAGCTCGAGGACTTACCCTCGAGCGACGTTCCGTCACCTCGAGGCTCCGCAGCCAAGCTCGAGGACTCACCCTCGAGCGACGTTCCGTCACCTCGAGGCTCCGCAGCCAAGCTCGAGGACTCACCCTCGAGCGACGTTCCGTCACGCTTCGAGGCTTCGCAGCCAAGCTCGAGGGGGGGGCACTCACCCTCGAGTGGCGTTTCCGACCATTCGAGGCTCGGCAAGCTCGAGCTTGCGGTTCAAGCTCGAAGCGCCGTAGCGCCTGGTCGAAGTGCCCGGTCCAAGCTCGGAAGTTGTGTCCCGCACCTCAAACTCCAACTTTTAATTTTACACGTTTCGAAGTTCAGCTCAAATTTTTGGAGAAAGTTCAAAAGGGGCAAAGAGCTCCACGGGGCTGCCAGCTCGCCCCTGGCGCGCTCTGCTCCGGCCGGAGTCCGGCCGCCACGTGGCCGGCGTGTGGCGGAGACCGCGTCGGGTCGGCCGAGCTGTGGCGGCAGCTAGCTTTTGTCCTCACGCGTTTGTCCAAGCCTTCCGTACCGTCACTTCGCGGGCGACGGCGCACTGCTGCCTCGCGCCGCGGAGCGCCATCATGGCAAGCTCGCTCGGCACTGGTCGCAGCCGCGCAGCGCCGCCCCGCAGTCGCGATGCTCGCTCGCTACGCGCCAAGGAGCACTGTGGAGGATCCCCAGCGATCACGCCACAATCTTCCTCGCCCAATCGTGTCGCGCGCGCTCTGTTCGAGCTCGCCGCGCCATCAATGGCGACCGCGACAGCCACCCACGCGCTCGCACGCTCCCGAGGCCGCACAGTGCCTCCCTTGCGTGCCCAAGCACTCCACCGCGCACTCCCACCCCTCCTCTCACTCGCTCACTTGGTCATTTCCACTTCCCCGCGCTCGCTCGGTCTTCTTCCTCCTCGCGACGCGCAAGCCGAACCCAAGCTCTTCGCGAAATTCCTCGTCCACGCTCCACCATTCCCCAATCCATCCCGCACGGAGCTAGTCCACTCCACCAGCTCCAAAACCCCCAACTTTCCCCAAGCTATTGTCCCTTCTCCGGCGAGAATTTGCGATTTCCCCAAATCGCGAATTCCGGCCGTCGAAGCACCCGCACGTCGAGACCCTACTCCGAGCCGTCCCCGAGCTTCCTCGAGCACGCCATTAGCTTTCCCCAAGCTCTGCTGGTGCTCAAGGACCTCTCCCCCCTCCGCGAACGACCCCGAGCTCGCCGGCGTAGAAGCCGCGGCGGCCGCGCCGCCACCACTCGTCGCCGGCGAAACTCCGACCATCCCCGCCTCCCAACCGTCCCCAAACGACTCGTGGTGAGCCCAGGAAGCTTTTCCCCCACTTCCCGAGCCTAGTTCGCCGCCGTTTGGCCGGCGCAACTCCGGCGAGGTCCCAGGGACCCAAGTTCATCGTCTACTTTGTTTAGGGGTCTCTGCGCAAAAGTCCAGGGACTCGTTCGCGAAGTTTTGAAAGATCTAGGGTTCTCTGCGTAAACAGATTCTTAAGTCTAGGTTTTGATTTTTCCCGAAACTTGTAAAATCGATTAAAAATCGTACAAAATCGGAAAATGCACAAAAATACTCCCTGGATTCGTGAGAGTCTAAATTACAATCTCTATTAGACATGTTTGTACTTTTGACGAACTGTTTTTGAATTAAAATTCAAACAAGGAAAATCTAAAGTTATGCACCATTTCAAATCCAGAGCTGCGCTAGGGTTGAGCTTTGGATATGTTGTGTATAGTGGCTTTGGACAGCTTGTGTCCAAAGAAGACCCAAAAATATGATGTTTAGCTCCTTTTATGAATTAAAATAGGTTTTCTGTCTTTTTGCAGTGCAGAAATCATTAAAAATAATATGTGCAGTGAAAATCACCATTCTGCTCCTGAGAGCTTAAAACTTGTTAGAACACATGTTAAAAATGAAAACTTAATTTTTGCTCTGTTTAGGATGGCAAATAATTAAATATGTGTTTTTGGTTAGAAAATCAATTGAGGATCACCAAGGGTTATTTTGAGCCACCACTTGGCCAGAGCCCTCCTCATACTTATGCTTAACTTTGGTAGGGAGATCTCCTGAAATGGTTGAATTTTCAATTTTATATGAATTAAATTCATTTCTGCTGGCAGCAACTTGTTAGATTTTTAATAAATTATGTGTAGCTCGAAATTAGCTAAATTTTTGGAGTGAGCTTAGCTCTTATACTCCAGTAGCTGCCATAAAGTTTATAGATAAAAATGATGAACAGAAATGGAGAAACAAAAATGCGAAGTAATCTAGATGGAAATCGATTTATATAAAAGAATAAACCTTTTTGTAGTTAGATAGAATAAAATAAATGGAATCTGAAATTCCAGAACAGCCACCCTAAGTTATGCATATCATGTACAAGGCGCTATCCCAGACGGCGACTACACCCTCATCCCCGCAGACGAGGAAGAAGCCCCGGAGCCCGGTGCCGGTGCAGACGTGAACAACCCGGAGGCTAACTCTCAGTCCGAGCAAGAAGGCAAGCCCCGGAGCATGACCTAACCTTTACCAAAATATGCACTTTGAATTCTCTATGTTTGTGCATTTACGTTCAAGGAGTTGATTGAATACCTTAGCTGCACATTTCCTAGTACCCATGACTTGCAATACTAGTTTGAAAGGGATCGATAGTGCATTGCTATAGGTCCGTTACAAGTCGAGTGATTTCCTGTCACTCGCGAGACATAGGGATTGCTTGTCTTTACTTATGTTGGAATCATAAGGATTGACGGGCGGGATGATAGATGTAGATCTCCCGTCCGTGTATGATAATTGGTTAAGGTCGAAATGTGTGGTAGAGTGTGTCAAGTTTTTGAACGTACCACATGCATACCGGTATATGGGAGCCGGTAAGCCCGGTACCAGATTGAAGCAGCTAGGGCCGATAGCCATCTCTCCTTGGAAACTTGTTTCCCCTGCCGTACACTTGTGGATATATGCGTGATGCTGTGAGTGAAGCAGTAAACCTTTATCCTAAGGAAATGGACCCGGTTTCCGAATTGTGGATCGATGGGAAAGGTTGGGAAATGCTTGTACCTTTTATAGCAGGCAGAGTATCCGTGTGTGTTGGGTTTTCCCTGGCCAGGTAGCACAAATTCGGTTCGAACTGTCCGCTTCTCGCGGTTAATGAGACTGCTTGGACCGCCTTGCTACATCGAGTAATAAGTGGAATTATGAGATCATGAACTCGTTCTATGAATAACTTGTATTGCACCACTTGTATGCTTAGAGAGGATGCTAATTTAGAATGGTTAAATTTACTAGAATATGAAGCTAAAACTTGAAAGCAAGGATCTACTTTAGTTGCTTTTTTGGCAAACAAACCCACCCAGCCAAAAGCTCTCATTGTCTAGATGTCGGTGATGTAGATTTCACCCGACGGGTAAAGCCTTTGCTGAGTATTAGTATACTCAGCCTTGCTTGTGACATTTATTTTACAAGGTATCATTTTGGATGTGGATGCTATGACTTGGCCCGGTCCAGGTTCCACCTGGCTGGCACAATCGAATGGGTCCCGTCTCTGGCGAGGATCGGGAGGAGTAGCTTCGTGGAGGCTTCAGCACGGAGTATTTGTACCGCCGTTAGATTATTTACTTCCGCTGCAATGAACTTCTAATTTCAGTTGTTATGACTTTCAAATTCCGCTGCAATCGACTTGTACTCTGATTTTATTCAACTCGGTTTGTAATAACTAGGTTACCTATGTGCGTGATTTAATTTGTGGAATGTTGTAATCTCTGAAACCCGCCTTCGTGTGGGTAACGGATCTGTTCCTCCAATTTTGCTACTTCGCGATAATTTTCAGCTTAAAGCTACCGCCCGTGGGTCTTACTGGGTTTTTGCTTAGGCAAACCACATACAGTTTGTTCCCAAGTATCCTCCTGGGTACACTTTAAAAGATAGCTTTATGCTATAAGGGATCTTTCTGG
>JACEFO010002886.1:0-49585 GCA_015342445.1 Digitaria exilis
CAAGCATCACACATATATCCACATGTGTACAGCAAGGGAATTCAATTGTTTCCAAGGAGAGATGGCTATCGGGTCCTAGCTGCTTCAATCTGTACCGGGCTTACTGATTCCCATAGGTCGGCATGCGTGTGGTACGTTCAAAAACTTGTGACACACAGAACCACACGTTTCGATCTTAATCCAATTATCTTACACGGACGGGAGATCTAACACATACCATCCCGCCCGTCCATCCTTAATGATTCCAACATAAGTAAAGACAAGCAACTCCTATGTCTCGCGAGTGACAGGAAATCACCTCGACTTGTAACGGTCCTAAATGTGGCGGACCACTCCGAAATTATTCCAAGTTAAGTACCCCGGGACCACTAACCGAGTAGTCAGGCACTTAATCCGGAATAAGCTGGAGCGCCGTCGGATTAAACCGATTAACCACGTTCTTTTCTCGATCGAAACAACAGCACGCCCACACGAAGGTGAGTTCCAGAGATTACAACATTCCACAAATTAACTTACACAAATAGGTATCACAAGTTAATACAAACCAAGTTCAAATTTAAATCAGAGTACAAAGTATTGCAGCGGAAATAAAAGTTTCATTGCAGCGGAAAGATAATCTAACGACGATACAATAACACCGTGCTGAAGCCTGCCACGATGCTACTCCTCCCGATCCTCGGCAGAGACGGAACCCATTCGATGTGCCAGCCAGGTGGAACCTGGGTAGGCCAAGACAAAGCATCGACATCCAACGGTGTACCTGTAAATCAATGCCACAAGCAAGGCTGAGTATACTAATACTCAGCAAGGCTTACCCCGTCGGGTGAAATCTATATCACCGACATCTAGACATGAGAGTCTTTTGGCTGGTGGGTTGTTTGCAAAAAAGCAACTAAAATAGTCCTTGCTTTCAAGTTTTAGCATCATATTTTAGTAAATTTAACCATTCTAGATTAGCATCCTTCCTAGCATACAAGTGGTGCAATACAATTTAATTCATACAACAAGTTTATCAATCTCAAAGTTCCACTTGTTACTCAATGTAGCATGGCGGTCAAGCAGTCTCATTAACCGCGAGAAGCGGACAGTTCGAACCGAATTTCTGCTACCTGGCCAGGGGAAACCCAACATACACGGATACTATGCTTGCTATAAAAGGTACAAGCGTTCCCAACCTTTCCCATCGATCCACAATTCGGAACCGGGTCCATTTCCTTAGGATAAAGGTTTACTGCTTCACTCACAGTCTCACGCATATATCTACAAGGTACGGCAGGGGAAAACAAAGTTTCCAAGGAGAGATGGCTATCGGCCCTAGCTGCTTCAATCTGGTACCGGGCTTACCGGCTCCCATATACCGGCATGCATGTGGTACGTTCAAAAACTTGACACACTCATCCACACATTTCGACCTTAATCAATTATCTTACACGGACGGGGAGATCTACATCTATCATCCCGCCCGTCAATCCTTATGATTCCAACATAAGAAAAGACAAGCAACTCCTATGTCTCGCGAGTGACAGGAAATCATCGACTTGTAACGGACCTAAGCAATGCCCTATCGATCCTTTCATACTAGTGTTGCAATTCATAGGTACTAGGAAATGTGCAGCTAAGGTATTCAATCAACTCCTTGAACGTAAATGCACAAGCATAGAGAAGTCATAATGCATAATTGGTAAAGGTTAGGTTATGCTCCGGGGCTTGCCTTCTTGCTCAAACTAGGGGTTAGCCTCCGGGTTGGTCGATCCTGCACCGGCACCTTCCTCCGGGACTTCTTCCTCGTCTGCGGGAATGAGGTGGTAGTTGCCGTCCGGGATGGCGCCTTCTACATGAGATGCATAGTTTAAGGCGGCTGCCTACAGATTCTAAAATTAAGGCCTTGAAGGCCATATTCACCTAGACATGCTTAAGCATTACTATTTTCTTCACAAAAACAGGGTAGAGGTGTGGGAAAAGTTTTATTTGTTTTCGATGGTGATTGTGTACATATATAAAGAATTCTATTGATTACTTCACAAATTAGGGTGCTGTTCTGGAATTTCAGATTCCATCCATTTTATTCTAACTAATTAACCAAAAGGTTTTATCTTTTTATATAAATCAATTTCCACCTGGATTACTTCTCATTTTTGTTTCTCCAATTCTGTTCATCATTTTTATCTATAAACTTTATGACAGCTACTGGAGTATAAGAGCTAAGCTCACTCCAAAATTTAGCTAATTCTGAGCTACACACAATTTATTAAAAATATAACAAACAGCTAACTGCAGAAGTGAAATAAATTCATATAAAATTAAAAATTTATCCATTTCAGGAGATTTTCCTACCAAAGCTAAGCATAGGCATGAGGAGGGCTCTGGCCAAGTGGTGGCTCAAAATAACCTTGGGGTAATCCTTAATAAATTTCTAACCAAAAACACATATTTATTTATTTGCTATCCTAAACAGAGCAAAAATTAAGTTTTTAATTTTTAACATGTGTGCTAACAAGTTTTTAGTCCTCTGGAGCAAAATGGTGATTTTTCACTGCACAGATTATTTTTAATGATTTCTACACTGCAAAAAGACAGGAAATACATTTTAATTCATAACTGGAGCTACACTGCATATTTTTAGGCTCCCTTTGGACACAAGCTGTCCAAAGTCACTACAAGCAACATATCCAAAGCTCAACCCTAGCGGAGCTCTGGATTTGAAATGGTGCACAACTTTCAATTTTCATAGTTTGAATTTTAATTCAAAAACAGTTCATCAAAAGTATAAACATGTCTAATAGAGATTGTAGTTTAGACTCTCACGAATCCAGGGAGTATTTTTGTTCATTTTTCTGATTTTTGTACGATTTTTAATGGATTTTACAAGATTCGGGAAAATCAAATCTAGGTTTAAGCATCTATTTTCGCAGGGAACCCTAGAACTTTCAAAACTTCACGAACAAGTCCCTGGACTTTTGCACAGAGACCCCTAGACAAACGAAGAAGATGAAGTTCGGTCCCTGGGACCTCGCCGGAGTTGCGCCGGCCAAACGACGGCGAACTAGGCACGGGGAAGTGGGGGAAAAGGATCCTGGGCTCACCACGAGTCGTTTGGGGACGGTTTGGAGGCCGGGGATGGTCGGGGTTGCGCCGGCGACGAGGTGGTGGCGGCGCGGCCGCTGCGGCTTCTACGCCGGTGAGCTCGGGGTCGTTCGCCGAGGTTCGAGGGGTCCTAGAGCACCAGTGGAGCTCGAGGAAGCCAATGGCATGCTCGGTTGACCTCGGGGACGGCTCGGAGTAGGGTCTCGACGTGCGGGTGCTCCGACGGCCGAAAATCGCGATTTGGGGGAAATCACGAATTCTCGCCGGAGAAGCGACAATAGCTTGGGGAAAGTGGGGGGTTTTGGAGCTGGAGTAGAGGGCTAGCTTCGTGCGGGACGAATTTGGGAATGGTGGAGTGTGGAAGGCGAATTTCTCGGAGAAGCTCGGCTCGGTTCGCGCGGCGCGAGGAAGAAGAAGATGGGGGAACGCGCGAGGAGCTGAACTGGTGGGTCGAGCAAGTGAGTGGAGTGTGAGAGGGGTTCGGTGGGAGGCTTGGGCACGCGAGAGTGGCACAGTGCGGCCTCGGGAGCGTACGCGCGGAGTAAAGGCCGACGCGACGCGCCATTGATGCTCAGAGAGCTTGGACTGAGCGCGAGCGGCTCGGTCGGCGAGGGAGATCGTTGCGTGCTGCTGTAGGCTCGTCTACAGGGCGTGTTGGAGCGTAGCGGAGGGGAATCGCGGCCTGTAGGGTGCTCAGCGCGACGCGAGCGCGCGCGCGACCACGGCGGCGCGCGACCGCATGATGGCGCACCGCGGCGCGAGGCGAGGCGAGGCGACGGCGGCGAAGTGATGGCTCGGGAGTGGCCGGACAAGAGCTAGGCGACAAGCGCCAGCGTCCGCCGCGGCTTGGCCAGCTCAGCGCCGCCTGCGCCGCTCGCCGGCCACGTGGCGCCCGAGCTCCGGCCAGCGCAGCGCGCGCCAGGGGCACTGTAGCATGCCCGTGGAGCTCCGATTTCAAATTCGAATTTTCTCCAAAAATTTGAACTGAACTTGAAAAAGTGCAAAACTAAAAGTTGGAGTTTGGAAGATGGGACACAACTTTCTTTTTGGGGTGAACCTGAAATTCCAAGTTTTTCGAGCTCAAACAACCCAAAAACAAAAAGGTGCCCAGAATGGTAAATCGAGTTTTTGAGGGACTAAACTGCGAAATTTTCAAAAGTTCCAAACAGTGACTAGGGTTTATTTGTGATGACAAACAACTTTTATTTTTGGAGATTTTCAAGTTTAGTACAAAAATCTTGAGTTTTCAGTTGGTGCCAAACAACCCTTGTTTTTGGAATTTAAAATTTGAATTTTTGATGGATTTTTGAATTTCAACCCATAATTCCCTGTTGCGTTGATCTTAATTGCACTTCCTACATTCTTTTGACATCAGAGATGTCACAGCCTACCCCCCTTAAAAGGAATCTCGTCCCGAGATTCGATTAAACTTGGAGATAAAGAGGGGAAAGAAATACCTCGGCTTATGAAAGTATGTCGGGGAAATTCTTCCTAAGATAGTCCTCGGTTTCCCACGTGGCTTCATCTTCGGAGTGATGACTCCACTGAATTTTGTACATTTTAATTCCCTTCCTTCGTGTCTGTCGCTCTTTCTCGTCGAGGATCTTGACAGGATGCTCATCATAAGAGAGATCCGGTTCGACCGAGAGTTCCTCTTGTTCAACGACCTCGGTCGGAACACGAAGACACCTCTTGAGTTGAGAAACATGGAATACATTGTGTACAGCTGAAAGTTTCTCGGGAAGCTTCACTTGATAGGCTACCGGCCCACATTGCTGAGTAATTTCATACGGGCCGATATAACGAGGTGCAAGCTTTCCTTTTAGTCCAAATCTTTGCACACCCTTGGTCGGGGAGACTTTAAGATACACGTGATCACCAACTTCAAACTGAAGTGGCTTCCACCGCTGATCAAAGTAGCTCTTTTGCCGTGACTGGGCGGTCTTCAAATTCTCCCGAATGATCCTAACCTTTTCTTCTGCTTCCTTCACAAGGTCAGGGCCATAAGTATATCTCTCGCCTGCCTGGGACCAACACAACGGGGTCCGACATCTTCTACCATATAAGGCTTCGAAAGGTGCCATTTTAAGACTCGCTTGGTAGCTGTTGTTATAGGAGAATTCGGCCAGAGATAAACACTTCTCCCAATTCTTCCCATAATGGATAACACAGGCTCGAAGCATATCCTCAAGTATTTGATTTACCCTTTCCGTCTGCCCATCGGTCTGTGGGTGATATGCTGAACTACGGATCAGTTTGGTGCCTAGGGACATTTGCAATTGTTCCCAAAAGCGTGCTACGAACGGAGCACCACGATCTGAAATTATCGTCTTGGGTACCCCATGTAGACAAACGATCCGCTCCAAATAAATCTCCGCGTACTTCTTAGCAGCATAAATGGTATTGGCTGGAATAAAATGGGCGGTCTTGGTAAGGCGATCCACAATTACCCAAATGGAGTCGTGCCCCTGAGGGGTTCTGGGAAGTCCAACAATAAAATCCATGCTTATATCTTCCCACTTCCCTGAGGGAATAGGTAGAGGTTGAAGCGTGCCTGCTACCTTCAAGTGGCTAGCCTTAACCCGCTGGCATGTGTCACATTCCGACACATATGTGGCAATTTCTCGCTTCATCCGAGTCCACCAAAAGTTTTGTTTCAAATCTTGGTACATTTTGGTGCTGCCGGGATGGATAGAAAATTTAGAGAGATGAGCCTCATCCATAATCTTCCTCCGGAGTTCCGTGTTTTTGGGCACCACGAGGCGATGTCCAAACCACATCACTCCCTGCCCATCAAACCGGAAACACTTGTACTTCTCTTTCACCTTCTCCTTAGACAATTTCCTTTTAAGGATTTTAATGCTCGCGTCATTTAATTGGGCTACAACAATCTGATCGTGCAAGGTTGGTTCCACTGCAATATGGCTGAAGTACCCGTGTGGAACAATCTCTAAGTTGAGCTTAGCCATTTCATGACACAGGGTGTCGGCGTAGGATTCCACGGAAAGACAATGACAATGAGCCTTGCGGCTTAGTGCATCCGCAACTACATTAGCCTTCCCCGGGTGATAATGCACACTAAGGTCATAGTCCTTTGCTAACTCCAGCCATCTTCGCTGTCTCATATTCAGATGTGCCTGAGTGAAAACATATTTGAGGCTCTTGTGGTCTGTGTATATGTTGCAGAGAACACCCATCAAATAGTGTCTCCACATCTTGAGAGCATGAATAACCGCTGCTAACTCAAGATCATGCGTGGGGTAGTTTTGCTCATGAGGCCGAAGTGCTCGAGAAGCGTAAGCAATGACTCGGTTCTCTTGCATGAGAACACAGCCAAGACCGGTGCCTGATGCATCGCAATAGACATCATAAGGCTTGGTGCAATCGGGCTGAGCCAAAACTGGGGCTGAAGTTAAATGCCTTCGCAAGGTGTGGAAAGCTTCATCACATTTGTCATTCCACTCGAATTTGACTCCCTTCTTTAAGAGTTCGGTCATGGGCTTCGCAATCCGAGAGAAGTCCGGAATGAAACGGCGGTAATAACTGGCTAAACCCAGAAAACTCCGAATCTCGTGGACAGAAGTAGGTGGTTGCCAATCCAACACCTCTTGCACTTTGGTTGGATCCACGGATATACCATCCTTGGAAACCGTGTGACCTAAGAACTTCACGCTCTCTAGCCAGAATTCACACTTGGAGAACTTGGCGTAGAGCTGGTGATCTCTCAACCTTTGAAGAACAATGCGAAGGTGTTCAGCATGCTCTTCCTCACTCTTAGAATAGATAAGAATGTCGTCAATGAAAACCACCACAAACTTGTCTAGTTCTGACATGAAGACCGAATTCATGAGATACATGAAGTAGGCTGGGGCATTGGTGAGTCCAAAAGACATAACCAAGAATTCATAAAGTCCATAACGTGTGGAAAAGGCAGTCTTTGGAATGTCACAAGGCCTAATTTTGATTTGGTGATAGCCAGAGCGAAGGTCAATCTTGGAGAACACTCTGGCGCCAGCTAGTTGGTCAAACAAGATGTCAATACGGGGGAGTGGGTACTTGTTCTTAATAGTTACCGCATTGAGAGGCCGGTAATCAATACACAACCTCAAGGAATGGTCCTTCTTCTTCACAAAGATAGCGGGACATCCCCAAGGTGATACACTTGGACGAATGAAACCTTTATCTAGCAATTCTTGGAGTTGAATTTTTAATTCAGCCAATTCATTGGGCGGCATTCTATATGGTCTCTTTGATATAGGTGCTGTGCCAGGCTGAAGTTCAATCACAAATTCAATGTCCCTGTCCGGCGGCATCCCAGGTAAGTCATCCGGAAATACATCGGCATACTCACATACCACCGGAATGTCCTTTAGTTGGGTTTCTACCATTGTATAAGCACACGCATTGACGCAAGTCCGTTGTGGCAGATATAGCACACTCGGGCCATGCGTAGGCGAGTTTATTTCAACAACTCGTTCCGCAACATCTAGCACAACCTTATGTTGAGTCATCCAATTGGCTCCTAACACAATGTCAATTCCTTCCATACCCAGCAGAATCAAATCAGTAGGAAATGTTTTACTTCCCAGCCTGATTGGAACTTTTCGGGTGACTTGGTTGGATGCAATTTTACCTCCCGCAGTCGATATCACATAAGATGATTTGGTATGGTACGATTTTAATCCGCATTTCACATGAAATCTTGTGCTTATAAAACTATGTGTTGCCCCGGAATCAAACAATATCACAGCAGGTTGAGTGCAGATAGGGAAGGTACCAGTCATGTCTGGGGCTCCCTCGGGTAGGTCGGCCAAGGTGGTGTAGTTGAGCCGTCCTTGCCGAACCTGCACACGTTGCTGCTGCTTGCCCTTGCCTTGCTGATTTCCCGGGCGCTGGTTTTGCTGCTTGTTCAATCCTTGATAAAGTGATCTTTACTTCCACACTTGAAACACTGATAGCCGGCTCCAGGGCGAGCTGGCTGCTGTGCATTATGCCTTGGTGCTTGCTGCTGCTGCGGCGGTGGAGGGAAACGGGGCGCATTAGGCTGCGGTGGCCTAGCAACCCATCCACCTCCCTGAGGTGCCCTGGACTGTCCCTGCGGTGCAGCCAGGGGAACCAAGCGGAACCTCTGTGGCTGCGCGCTTGACGGTCCAGCGGGAGTCTTCCTCTTCTTCTCCGCCTTGTGCACCATATTGGCGTCTTCCTGGGCGATGGCAAGGTTCACAAGATCGCCGTACATGGCAGCACGGGTGGTGGCCAACTGGGCTTTCAACTTGGTGTTAAGGCCACGTCGGAACCTCTCTAGCTTCTTCTCGTCAGAGTCAACGTGATGACCCGCGTAGGGGCACAGACCATTGAAGGGCTGGGCGTACTGAAGCACTGTGCGGGTACCCTGGGTCAGCGCCAAAAACTCATTCAACTTCCGCTCTACCAGACCGGCCGGAATGTGATGAGCCTTGAATGCAGCCTTGAACTCATCCCACTCAACTACATGACCCTCCTGCTGCAGGGCCAGGTAGTTCTCCCACCATAGGAGAGCTGGGCCGCGGAGCTGCTGTGCCGCGAACACGACCTTGCGGTTAGGGGTGCAAGGTGTCGCCAGGATGGTGAACTTGGACTCGATAGCTCGAATCCAGGTGTCGGCCTCCAAGGGCTCATCAGCTCGTGAGAATATCGGCGGGTGTGTTGCCAGAAAATCCTCGTATCTGGCCACCTGAGGCTGAGGGGCCCGTTGACCTCCCTGCTGAAGCATCTGCTGCTGCATCATCTGCTGCTGATGCTGCAGGTTCCGGAGAATCTCCGTTTGCGTGGCATATAGCTGCTGCCACGTCGGAGGTTGCTGCGGAGGAGGAGGTGGCGGTGGCTGTTGCTGCCCCTCTGGCCCCTGCTGGTTAGCGTTGGAGCCACTCGCATCGTGACCGCTGCGGGTGATTGCCATCTGCAGTAAGTACTTGTATTAGCCACATTTCATAAGCTTGCATAATGAATGACAAGATAGAACGTGACAATATATTGAAGTGTACTGCACAGAATGGCAAGTCAGCACGCAGTTCGGGAGAAAAATTCATATCTCCCAACAGGAAACAAGTCAAATGCTCCAATTCGGTCAGTAGCTCGAAAATTTCATACTCTACAACTTTCATGTTGGGCTCGGATTCAAACTCGGACTGGAACTAAGCCGAAAAATTTCAATCTTTAGCTCTCTGCATTTGCTGTTTTTCAGCAGGCCGAGCTGTAGTGTTTTGGTTGCCATTTTTATTTCGCTTAACCAATGGGGTTGCAATTTGGTGATCATTTTGCTTGACAAATTCCAAACAACTTTGCAGTTCACATTACAGCCCAGAAATGAATGGAAAACCCATCAATAATTAAAACAAGGTCAGCTGCAGAATGTTTTCGACACCGCTGTAACAACGTCATCAAGTTTTGATCCCACAACTACATCATTAACTTACATTGCCACCAAAAGGTAAAAAGGGGGAGCTCAACTCCATCTAGCCTATTACAACACGAAGCCAAAATCTAGGCCTAGCGGAGGAGTAACTTGCTACTACCACTCTAAAAATCATCCAAATTGTTAGCGGTAGCCTCGCTGCCCATAGGTGAAGGTTGAGCTGGAAGGGGCGGCATGTCATCCTCGGTGTCCATGTCGGAATCGGGGGCCTCTCCTTCTCCATCCCCTCCTTCTTGGTCAAGAAGGTGTTGAGCGTCATGGGCGGCAAGCATAGCATTTGCATGCTCCAAGGTACCATGTACCTCCTCAAGCTCCTCTCTAGTTTGTGCTAACTCATTTTGGGTGTTGTTGTGTGCAATGTGGAGGTCATTCAATTGCCTCTCCAAGTCAGCAATCATGGCATCTCTAGTGGTCACCTCAACGGATAAGGAGGTCCTCTCAACCCCTATGTCACGGGCGCGGGCGGACATGTCCATAGCAATGTTGAGCATCTCGCTCTGCGACCGTCCAAGAAGTGCCTGCAAACGGTGATACGCCCGTATCCACCTCATCATCAACGCGGCTGCTGCGAAGGGGTTCTCCGCCATCATCAAAGGAGAGCTAAGGTAACGCCTCATCCAGTGGGGATCGTCCGGCTGAGTCGGTGGGAACAATCCAAGTAACTGGTGCTCAACCAACTCTTGGTTCTGAGCCACAAAGGAGCTAATGCCATTCAAGGCAGCTAGCTCACATGTCGTCTCCATGTGGTGTCCATGAACTTCCACCGTCCAGGTGGGGGAGCTAGGACACGGCGGGTGGCGGTATACCACCAAACGCACACGGGAACGAACCACACCACGGTCTCGGATAATCGTCCTCTCATACTGTGGCGGTGTAGGGTAGTCAAGTGCCTGCAGAACCGACCACAAGATGCTAGGGAAGCCTTCCCATCCCAAGCAATCAGAGAAGGACACGTCGTTGGGGTAGCTAGCCAGGTCAGCGAGGGCGTCCATCTGAACCAAAAGAAAAAGGGGCAAGGGTGAGCACCGGTTAGCGCCAAAGAACAAAAACAGATTCTGGGCAGGGTAGTAAAAATTACAAAACTCGAAATATACAAGCTCAAAAATTCCCAAATTTGGCCAGAACATTGTTTAAGTAATTTCTAACAAGTTTCATGTTGAAGGTTTGAGCAGAATCTGTCGTTAAGATGGTGTAAAAATTCAATTTTTATCTCACTGTTCCCAGAATTTCCAGCAGACAGGGGGGGTTACCATTTTTAGCATAACTCCAGTTTTACTGAACCATTTTCGTTGAAATTTCTTCAGCATATACTTCATAATTTTTATGACAACTTTCATGTTGAACACTTTTTCATTTGACAGAGTTTTCTGTTTCGAATTAAGGGTGCAACAGATTGTTCTCAGCAGGATTTTTGGGTTGTGATTTCAATTTCTTTGACGGCGGTTCGATTTGGTCACGAGTTAAATTCGATATTAATTCAGCGAGATGCAATGCATGAGCGCCCTATTCGTTCTCACAACCACACATGCCAATAAACTTTTGGCTTACGAAGTTAGTGCCGGTGGCTAGGCAGTATCCGTCTCTCCCTATATTATCTAGCCGAACTTTTGTAACCGTCTCAACATACGGATTCGCGGTTAGTGTACCTGCAGAAAATTTCATCCCAGAGCATGTATAATCAACCTTTCGTGCCAGCACTCACGAAAGCGTCTCCATTCATTACCACCCACTATAGAGGTGGCACCCGAACGTTTAACATTGAACGGGCAATGTTCATATGTCACCAGAGCAACATATTGACAGTTTCATACGCTACTGAAATAGCGTATTGACTTTGTGCCGCCATCATATTTGCATATGATGCCGTGGTACGCTACAGCAATCGCCGTACCTTGCGCCCACCATCCTATTCTATTTTCATACGCCATCACAGCGTATTGACTATGTGCCGCCACTATATTTTCATATAGTGCCGTGGTACGTTACAGCAATCGCCGTACCTTGCGCCCACCATTGCGTAAAGTAAATGACAGAATGAAATGTGCTGGAAGTCAGTATAATATACTATTTGCCACCTATCATATCGTGATCCCTTAACCCACATAGGCTTCACGTTCTAGGAAACATCCTTAACGGTCCTAACAATAACCTTCCATCACGAGGCGCGGCGGAAGTACGAGTTGACAAATTTTATTCAAAAATTACTTATTAAAGGTCTGTTGCTTTCTCCGGTGCGCTGCTTCGGCTCTGATGCCAGCTGTGGCGGACCACTCCGAAATTATTCCAAGTTAAGTACCCCGGGACCACTAACCGAGTAGTCAGGCACTTAATCCGGAATAAGCTGGAGCGCCATCGGATTAAACCCGATTAACCACGTTCTTTTCTCGATCGAAACAACAGCACGCCCACACGAAGGTGAGTTCCAGAGATTACAACATTCCACAAATTAACTTACACAAATAGGTATCACAAGTTAATACAAACCAAGTTCAAATTTAAATCAGAGTACAAAGTATTGCAGCGGAAATAAAAGTTTCATTGCAGCAGAAGATAATCTAACGACGATACAATAACACCGTGCTGAAGCCTGCCACGATGCTACTCCTCCCGATCCTCGGCAGAGGACGGAACCCATTCGATGTGCCAGCCAGGTGGAACCTGGGTAGGCCAAGACAAAGCATCGACATCCAACGGTGTACCTGTAAATCATTGCCACAAGCAAGGCTGAGTATACTAATACTCAGCAAGGCTTACCCGTCGGGTGAAATCTATATCACCGACATCTAGACAATAAGAGTCTTTTGGCTGGTGGGTTTGTTTGCCAAAAAGCAACTAAAATAGGTCCTTGCTTTCAAGTTTTAGCATCATATTTTAGTAAATTTAACCATTCTAGATTAGCATCCTTCCTAAGCATACAAGTGGTGCAATACAATTTAATTCATACAACAAGTTTATCAATCTCAAAGTTCCACTTGTTACTCAATGTAGCATGGCGGTCAAGCAGTCTCATTAACCGCGAGAAGCGGACAGTTCGAACCGAATTTCTGCTACCTGGCCAGGGGAAACCCAACATACACGGATACTATGCTTGCTACAAAAGGTACAAGCGTTTCCCAACATTTCCCATCGATCCACAATTCGGAACCGGGTCCATTTCCTTAGGATAAAGGTTTACTTCTTCACTCACAGTCTCACGCATATATCCACAAGTGTACGGCAGGGGAAAACAAAGTTTCCAAGGAGAGATGGCTATCGGCCCTAACTGCTTCAATCTGGTACCGGGCTTACCGGCTCCCATATACCGGCATGCATGTGGTACGTTCAAAAACTTGACACACTCATCCACACATTTCGACCTTAATCAATTATCTTACACGGACGGGAGATCTACATCTATCATCCCGCCCGTCAATCCTTATGATTCCAACATAAGAAAAGACAAGCAACTCCTATGTCTCGCGAGTGACAGGAAATCACTCGACTTGTAACGGACCTAAGCAATGCCCTATCGATCCTTTCATACTAGTGTTGCAATTCATAGGTACTAGGAAATGTGCAGCTAAGGTATTCAATCAACTCCTTGAACGTAAATGCACAAGCATAGAGAAGTCATAATGCATAATTGGTAAAGGTTAGGTTATGCTCCGGGGCTTGCCTTCTTGCTCAAACTGGGGGTTAGCCTCCGGGTTGGTCGATCCTGCACCGGCACCTTCCTCCGGGACTTCTTCCTCGTCTGCGGGAATGAGGTGGTAGTTGCCGTCCGGGATGGCGCCTTCTACATGAGATGCATAGTTTAAGGCGGCTGCCTACAGATTCTAAAATTAAGGCCTTGAAGGCCATATTCACCTAGACATGCTTAAGCATTACTATTTTCTTCACAAAAACAGGGTAGAGGTGTGGGAAAAGTTTTATTTGTTTTCGATGGGGATTGTGTACATATATAAAAGAATTCTATTGATTACTTCACAAATTAGGGTGCTGTTCTGGAATTTCAGATTCCATCCATTTTATTCTAACTAATTAACCAAAAGGTTTTATCTTTTTATATAAATCAATTTCCACCTGGATTACTTCTCATTTTTGTTTCTCCAATTCTGTTCATCATTTTTATCTATAAACTTTATGACAGCTACTGGAGTATAAGAGCTAAGCTCACTCCAAAATTTAGCTAATTCTGAGCTACACACAATTTATTAAAAATATAACAAACAGCTAACTGCAGAAGTGAAATAAATTCATATAAAATTAAAAATTTATCCATTTCAGGAGATTTCCTACCAAATCAAATCTAGGTTTAAGAATCTATTTTCGCAGGGAACCCTAGAACTTTCAAAACTTCACGAACAAGTCCCTGGACTTTTGCACAGAGACCCCTAGACAAACGAAGAAGATGAAGTTCGGTCCCTGGGACCTCGCCGGAGTTGCGCCGGCCAAACGACGGCGAACTAGGCACGGGGAAGTGGGGGAAAAGGATCCTGGGCTCACCACGAGTCGTTTGGGGACGGTTTGGAGGCCGGGGATGGTCGGGGTTGCGCCGGCGACGAGGTGGTGGCGGCGCGGCCGCTGCGGCTTCTACGCCGGTGAGCTCGGGGTCGTTCGCCGAGGTTCGAGGGGTCCTAGAGCACCAGTGGAGCTCGAGGAAGCCAATGGCGTGCTCGGTTGACCTCGGGGACGGCTCGGAGTAGGGTCTCGACGTGCGGGTGCTCCGACGGCCGAAAATCGCGATTTGGGGGAAATCACGAATTCTCGCCGGAGAAGCGACAATAGCTTGGGGAAAGTGGGGGGTTTTGGAGCTGGAGTAGAGGGCTAGCTTCGTGCGGGACGAATTTGGGAATGGTGGAGTGTGGAAGGCGAATTTCTCGGAGAAGCTCGGCTCGGTTCGCGCGGCGCGAGGAAGAAGAAGATGGGGGAACGCGCGAGGAGCTGAACTGGTGGGTCGAGCAAGTGAGTGGAGTGTGAGAGGGGTTCGGTGGGAGGCTTGGGCACGCGAGAGTGGCACAGTGCGGCCTCGGGAGCGTACGCGCGGAGTAAAGGCCGACGCGACGCGCCATTGATGCTCAGAGAGCTTGGACTGAGCGCGAGCGGCTCGGTCGGCGAGGGAGATCGTTGCGTGCTGCTGTAGGCTCGTCTACAGGGCGTGTTGGAGCGTAGCGGAGGGGAATCGCGGCCTGTAGGGTGCTCAGCGCGATGCGAGCGCGCGCGCGACCACGGCGGCGCGCGACCGCATGATGGCGCACCGCGGCGCGAGGCGAGGCGAGGCGACGGCGGCGAAGTGATGGCTCGGGAGTGGCCGGACAAGAGCTAGGCGACAAGCGCCAGCGTCCGCCGCGGCTTGGCCAGCTCAGCGCCGCCTGCGCCGCTCGCCGGCCACGTGGCGCCCGAGCTCCGGCCAGCGCAGCGCGCGCCAGGGGCACTGTAGCATGCCCGTGGAGCTCCGATTTCAAATTCGAATTTTCTCCAAAAATTTGAACTGAACTTGAAAAAGTGCAAAACTAAAAGTTGGAGTTTGGAAGATGGGACACAACATTCTTTTTGGGGTGAACCTGAAATTCCAAGTTTTTCGAGCTCAAACAACCCAAAAACAAAAAGGTGCCCAGAATGGTAAATCGAGTTTTTGAGGGACTAAACTGCGAAATTTTCAAAAGTTCCAAACAGTGACTAGGGTTTATTTGTGATGACAAACAACTTTTATTTTTGGAGATTTTCAAGTTTAGTACAAAAATCTTGAGTTTTCAGTTGGTGCCAAACAACCCTTGTTTTTGGAATTTAAAATTTGAATTTTTGATGGATTTTTGAATTTCAACCCATAATTCCCTGTTGCGTTGATCTTAATTGCACTTCCTACATTCTTTTGACATCAGAGATGTCACATGTAACAGACGGTCAGACTGCCCATCAGGATTAGCCGCCAAGAATTCCTCCGAGGCAGGTTTATCGACCTAAGAGGAAGGAGGAGGTGCGGAGCATGGATGTGGACTCAAAGAGGACTACTGAGTTTGATATTATTCAAGTTGGGATCATGGATGTTCCTATTGAGAAAAGTCTGGCTATGAAGCTGACTTCTAGTGAAAAGATGGTGGAAGATCAGGGGGTAGTACTAGCAAGATTCAGCAGCGCTTTCTTCCAAAGTGGTGTCCTAAAGGGTTGACTCGCACGCAGAAGAGGAAGCTTTAGAGACTTTGTTTTCGGGGAAGACAAGAGCAAGAGTTGGAGAAGCAGAGAGATGAATTCTTCAACCAAGTCAAGCCCATGATTCCACAGAAGAAGGAGTGGAAGCCGAAGGGAGGCGAACAGGCGGTCCAACCAACTGCACAGGCGGTCCAGACCGCCTATCATTCAGGGTCTGCAGCCCAGGCGGTCAGACCGGGTGACGCAGGAGCGCCCGGTGTTTCTTCTTCTGGTTCTTCGGCTTGTGATAATGAGTTACCATCGGTTCCTGTGACATCTCTGATGTAATAATGAATAAAACACATTTGAAACAGGTTAAAAAAAAAGAAGAGAATTATGGGTTAAAAATTTAAAAATCCATCAAAAATTCCAACTTAAATTCAAAAACCAAGGTGGGTTGACACCCAACTGAAAACTCAAGGTTTTTTGTACTAAACATGAAAATCTCCAAAAATAAAAGTTGTAGGTCATCACAAATAAGCCCTAGTCACTGTTTGGAATTTTTCAAAATTTTGCAGTTTAGTCCCTCAAAAACTCGAAATACAGTTCTGAGCACCTTTTTGTTTTTGGGTTGTTTGAGCTCGAAAAATTTGAAATTTCAGGTTCACCCCAAAAAGGAAGTTGTGTCCCACTTCTCAAACTCCAACTTTTATTTTCACACTTTTTTATGTTCAGTTCAAATTTTTTGGAGAAAATTCAAATGTGGCAGTGGAGCTCCCCGGGGCTGCCAGCTCGGCCCTGGCGCGCTCTGCGCCTGGCCGGAGCTCGGCCGCCACGTGGCCGGCGAGCGGCGGAGGCAGCGCCGAGC
The DNA here is from genome assembly GCA_015342445.1 of Digitaria exilis. Taxonomy (NCBI): domain Eukaryota; kingdom Viridiplantae; phylum Streptophyta; class Magnoliopsida; order Poales; family Poaceae; genus Digitaria; species Digitaria exilis. Next base: position 16,515 of record JACEFO010002886.1, read on the forward strand.
TGGCCGAGCCGCGGCGTAGGGTGGCGCTTGTCGCCTTGTACTTGTCCAACCCCTCCCGAGCTATCACCTCGCCGTCGTTCACCCGCTTTGCCTCGCGCCGCGGAGTGCCATCATGGCGGTCGGACGCCGCCGTGGCCGCGCGCTCGCGCGCGCGTCGCGCAGCGCCTCCCCATGGTAGATTCCGTCCCGCTCCGCGCCAAGGGCCCTGTAGGAGATCTCCCACTGCTCCACGCGATGATCTTTGACGCCCAGTCCCGTGCGCGCGCTCTGCCCTTGCTCGCCGCGCCATCAATGGCGACTGCGACTGCCCGTGCACGCGCACACACGCCTCCGAGCCCACTCAGTGCTCGCTAGCGCACCCAAACGCTTCCCCGAGCACCTCACACCCCTTCCCTTCAGTCCGCACTTAGCCATTTCCTCTCCTCGCGCCTCGCTCCGTCGTCTTCCACCTCGCGCCGCACGGACCGAGCCGAGCTTCGAGGCAAAAATTCGCCCTCCACTCTCCACCATTCCCAAATTCCTCGCGCACGAAGCTAGAACCCTCCTCTGGCCTCCCATTCCCCCACTTCTCTCGAGCTATTGTCGCTTCTCCGGCGAGAAATCTAGATTTCCCCCAAATCGCGATTTTCGGCCGCCGGAGCAGCCTCACGTCGAGACCCCACTCCGAGCCGTCCCCGAGGTCAACCGAGCACGCCATTAGCTTCCTCGAGCTCCACTGGTGCTCTAGGACCCTTCAAACCTCGACGAGACCCCCCGACCTCACCGGCGTAGAAGTCGCGACGGCCGCGCCGCCACTGCATCGTCGCCGGCGAAACTCCGAGCTTCCCTGGCCTCCCAACCGTCACCAATCGAGTCGTGGTGAGCCCCTAGTGCTTTTCCCCCACTTCCCCGACCCTAACTCGCCGTCGTTTGGCCGGCGTAGCAACGCCGACGACCCGAGGACCTTTCTTCATCGTCTTCGTTTTTCTAGGGTTCTCTGCGCAAAAGTTAAGGACTGGTTTGAAAGGTTTTGAAAGTTCTAGGGTCCCCAGCGTAAAAAGATTCTTAAAACTAGATCTAATTTTCCCGAATCTTGTAAAATCTGTTAAAAATCGTACAAAAATCAGAAAAATGCACAAAAATACTCCCTGGATTCGTGAGATTGTAAACTCCAATCTCCTTTAAGCATGTATATACTTTTGGTGAACCATTTTTGAATTAAAATTCAAACTGTAGAATTTGAAACTTGTGCACCATTTCAAATCCAGAGCTCCGCTAGGGTTGATCTTTGGGTATGTTGTTTGTAGTGACTTTGGACAACTCGTGTCCAAAGGGGACCTAAAAATATGGACTGTACCTCCAGTTATGAATTAAAATGTGTTTCCTGTCTTTTGTAGTCCAGAAATTATTAAAAATAATCCATGCAGTGAAAAAATCACCATTTTTCTCCAGAGGACTAAAAACTTGTTAGCACACCTGTTAAAAATGAAAAACTTAATTTTTGCTCTGTTTAGACCAGCAAATAAATAGATATGTGTTTTTGGATAGAAATTTATTGAGCACTGTCCAAGGGTTATTTTGAGCCATCACTTGGTCAGAGCCCTCCTTGAACTTATGCCTAGCCTTGGTAGGAAAATCTCCTGATTTGGGTGAATTTTCAAATTTATATGAATTTATTTCATTTCTACAGGCAGCAGTTTGTTATATTTTTAATAAATTTTGTGTAGCTCAGAATTAGCTAAATTTTTGAGTGAGCTTAGCTCTTATACTCCAGCAGCTGTCATAAAGTTTATAGATAAAAATGATGAACAGAAATGGAGAAACAAAAATGAGAAGGAATCTATGCGGAATTGATTTGTATAAAAGAATAAACCTTTTTGTTAATTAGTTAAAACAAAATAAAGGCAATCTGAAATTTCAGAACAGCACTCTAATTTGTGAATAATAAATAGGATTCTTTTATATATGTACACAATCACCATCGAAGACAAATAAAAATTTTCCCACACCACTACTCTATTTTGTGAAGAAGATAGTGGTGCTTAAACATGTCTAGGTGAATATGGCCTTCCAGGCCTTAATCTTAGAATCAATAGGTAGCCACCTTAAGTTATGCATCTCATGTAGAAGGCGCTATTCCAGACGGCAACTACCACCTCATCCCCGCTGACGAGGAAGGAATCCCGGAGGGAGGTGCCGGCGAAGGATCGACCAACCCGGAGGCTAACCCCCAGCTAGAGCAAGAAGGCAAGCCCCGGAGCATAACCTAACCTTTACCAATCATGCATTTATGAATTCTCTTGCTTGTGCATTTACGTTTCAAGGAGTTGATTGAATACCTTAGCTGCACATTTCCTAGTACCTATGACTTGCAACACTAGTATGAAAGGATCGATAGGGCATTGCTTTAGGTCCGTTACAAGTCGAGTGATTTCCTGTCACTCGCGAGACATAGGAGTTGCTTGTCTTTACTTATGTTGGAATCATAAGGATTGACGGGCGGGGTGATAGATGTAGATCTCCCGTCCGTGTATGATAATTGATTTAAGGTCGAAATGTGTGGTTGAGTGTGTCAAGCTTTTGAACGTACCACATGCATGCCGATATATGGGAGTCGGTAAGCCCGGTACCAGATTGAAGCAGCTAGGGCCGATAGCCATCTCTCCTTGGAAACTTTGTTTTCCCCTGCCGTACACTTGTGGATATATGCGTGAGACTGTGAGTGAAGCAGTAAACCTTTATCCTAAGGAAATGGACCCGGTTCCGAATTATGGATCGATGGGAAAGGTTGGGAAGTGCTTATACCTTTTATAGCAAGCATTATCCGTGTGTGTTGGGTTTCCCCTGGCCAGGTAGCAAAATTCGGTTCGAACTGTCCGCTTCTCGCGGTTAATGAGACTGCTTGACCGCCTTGCTACATTGAGTAACAAGTGGAACTTTGAGATTGATTAACTTGTTCTATGAAATAAGTTGTATTGCACCACTTGTATGCTTAGAGAGGATGCAAATCTAGAATGGTTAAATCTAATAGAACATGATGCTAAAACATGAAAGCAAGGACCTACTTTTAGTTGCTTTTTGGCAAACAAACCCACCAGCCAAAAGCCTCTCATGTCTAGATGTCGGTGATGTAGTTTTCACCCGACGGGTAAGCCTTGCTGAGTATTAGTATACTCAGCCTTGCTTGCGGCATTGATTTACAGGTACCATGTTGGATGTGGCAGTCGATGCTTTGACTTGGCCTACCTAGGTTACCCCTGGATGGCACATCGAATGGGTTCCGTCCTCTGCCGAGGATCGGGAGGAGTAGCACCGTGGCAGGCTTCAGCCTGGTGTTATTTGTATCGTCGTTAGTTTATCTTCCGCTGCAATGAAACTTTATTTCCGCTGCAATGAACTACTTAAATTCCGCTGCAAGACTTTGATACTCTGATTTAAATTCAAACTTGGTTTGTAATAACTTTGAGATTCTATTTGTGTATGTCAATTTGTGGAATGTTGTAATCTCTGGAACTCACCTTCGTGTGGGCATGCTGTTGTTTCGATCGGGAAAAGTACGTGGTTAATCGGGTTTAATCCGACGGCGCTCCAGCTTATTCCGGATTAAGTGCCTGACTACTCGATTAGTGGTCCCGGGGTACTTAACTTGGAATAATTTCGGAGTGGACCGCCACAGCTGGCATCAGAGCCGAAGCAGCGCACCGGAGAGAGCAACAGACCTTAAACAAACAATTTTGAATAAAATTTGCTAACTCGTACTTCCGCCGCGCTTGGCGATGGAAGGTTATTATTAGGACCGTTAAGGATGTTACCTAGAGCGTGAAGCCAATGTGGGTTAAGGGATCACGATATGATAGGTGGCAAATAGTATATTATACTGACTTCCAGCACATTTCATTCTGTCATTTACTTTACGCAATGGTGGGCGCAAGGTACGGCGATTGCTGTAACGTACCACGACACTATATGAAAATATAGTGGCGGCACATAGTCAATACGCCATCACGGCGTATGAAACTAGAATAGCATGGTGGGCGCAAGGTACGGCGATTGCTGTAGCGTACCACGGCATCATATGCAAATATGATGGCGGCACAAAGTCAATACGCTATCTCATGAGCGTATGAAACTGTCAATATGTTGCCTTGGTGACATATGAACATTGCCCGTTCAATGTTAAACGTTCGGGTGCCACCTCTATAGTGGGTGGTAATGAATGGAGACGCTTTCGTGAGTGCTGGCACGAAAGGTTGATTATACATGCTCTGGAAAGAAATTTTCTGCAGGTACGCTAACCACGATTCCGTATGTGAAACGGTTAGAAAAGTTCGGCTAGATAATATAGGGACAGACGGATATTGCCTAGCCACCGGCACTAACTTCGTAGGCCAAAAGTTTATTGGCATGTGTGTGTTGGCGAGAACGAATAGGCCGCTCATGCATTGCATCTCACTGAATTAATATTGAATTTTTAATAAGTGACCAAATCGAACCGCTGTCAAAATTCAATTAACAAACCAAAATCCTGCTGAGACCAGTCTGTTTGCACCAATGTTTCGAAACTGAAAACGTTGTCAAATGAAAAAGTGTTCAACATGAAAGTTGTCATAAATATTATGAAGTATAAGCTGTAGAAATTTCAACGAAAATGGTTCAGTAAAACTGGAGTATGCTTAAAATGGTAACCCCCTGTCTGCTGGAAATTTCTGGGAACAGTGAGATAAAAATTGAAGTTTTACATCATCTTAACGACAGCTTCTGCTCAAACCTCCAACATGAAACTTGTTAGGAATTACTTAAACAATTTCCTGGCCAAATTTGGGAATTTTTGAGCCTGTAGGTTTTGAGTTTTGCAATTTTTACTACACTGTCCAGAATCTGTTTTGTTTTCTTTGGCGCTAACCGGTTCTCACCCCTTGCCCTTTTTCTTTTGGTTCAGAATGGACGCTCTCGCTGACTTGGCCAGCTACCCCAACGACGTGTCCTTCTCTGATTGCTTGGGATGGGAAGGCTTCCCTAGCATTTTGTGGTCGGTTTTGCAGGCGCTCGACTACCCTGCACCGCCACAGTACGAGAGGACCCTCATCCGAGACCGCGGTGTGACCCGTTCCCGTGTGCGCTTGGTGGTATATCGCCACCCACCGTGTCCTAGCTCCCCCACTTGGACGGTGGAAGTTCATGGACACCACATGGAGACGACGTGTGAGCTAGCTGCCTTGAATGGCATTAGCTCTTTTGTTGCTCAGAACCAGGAGTTGGTAGAGCACCAGTTACTGGGGTTGTTTCCACTGACCCAGCCGGATGATCCCCATTGGATGAGACGCTATCTTAGCTCCCCTTTGAGGATGGCGGAGAACCCCGTCGCTGCAGCCGCATTGATGATGAGGTGGATGCGGGCGTACCACGTTTGCAGGCGCTTCTAGGACGGTCGCAGAGCGAGATGCTCAACCTTGCCATGGACATGTCCGCCCGTGCCCGTGACATAGGGGTTGAGAGAACCTCATTGTCCATTGAGGTGACCACTAGAGATGCCATGATTGCTGATTTGGAGAGGCAATTGAATGATCTCCACATTGCGCACAACAATGTCCAAAATGAGTTAGCGCAAACAAGGGATGAACTTGAGGAGGTACACGGTACCTTGGAGCACGCTAATGCTATGCTAGCCGCCCATGATGCTCAGCACCTTCTTGAGCAAGAGGGAGAGCAAGGAGAAGGAGAGGCCCCCGATTCTGACATGGACACCGAGGATGACATGCCGCCCCTTCCAGCTCCACCTTCACCTATGGGCAGCGAGGCTACCGCTAACAACTTAGATGACTTCTAGAGTGGTAGTAGCAAGTTACTCCTCCGCTAGGCCTAAATTTTGGCTTCATGTTGTAATAGGCTGGATGGAGTTGAGTTTCCCCTTTTTATCTTTTGAACCAATGTAATTTAATGATGTGGTTGTGTGATCAAAACTTGATGGAAGTTGTAATGGCTGTGTTGAAAACATTCTGCAGCTAACCTTGTTTTACTTATTGATGGGTTTTCCATTCATTTCTGGGCTGTGATGTGAACTACAAAGTTGTTTGGAATTTGTCAAACAAAATGATCACCAAATTGAAACCCCATTGGTTAAGCGAAATAAAAATGGCAACCAAAACACTACAGCTCGGCCTGCTGAAAAACAGCAAACGCAGGGAGCTAAAGATTGAATTTTTCGGCTTAGTTCCAGTCCTAATTTGAATCTGAGCCCAACATGAAAGTTGTAGAGCATGAAATTTTCGAGCTACTGACCGAATTGGAGCATTTGACTTGTTTCCTGTTGGGAGATATGATTTTTCTTCCGAACTGTGTGTTGATATGCCATTTTTACGCAGTATACTTCAATATATTGTCACGTTCTGTCTTGTCATTCATTATGCAAGCTTATGAAATGTGGCTAATACAAGTACCTACTGCAGATGGCAATCACCCGCAGTGGTCATGACGCTAGTGGCTCCAATGCTAACCAGCAGAGGCCAGAGGGGCAGCAACAGCCACCACCACCTCCTCCACTGCAGCAACCTCCGACGTGGCAGCAGTTGTATGCTACGCAGACGGAGATTCTACGGAACCTGCAGCATCAGCAACAAATGATGCAGCAGCAGATGCTGCAGCAGGGAGGTCAATGGGCCCCTCAGCCTCAGGTGGCCAGATATGAGGATTTTCTGGCTACACACCCGCCGATATTCTCACGAGCCGATGAGCCCTTGGAGACCGATACGTGGATTCGAGCCATCGAGTCCAAATTCACCATCCTGGCCACGCCTTGCACTTCCAGCCGCAAGGTCGTGTTCGCGGCGCAGCAGCTCCGCGGCCCAGCTCTCCTATGGTGGGAGAACTACCTGGCCCTACAGCAGGAGGGTCATGTGGTTGAAGGGGATGAATTCAAGGCTGCATTCAAGGCTCATCACATTCCGCCCGGTTTGGTAGAGCGGAAGTTGAATGAATTTCTGGCTCTGACCCAGGGTACCCGCACGGTGCTTCAATACGCCCAGGCCTTCAATGGTCTGTGCCCATATGCGGGTCATCACGCCGACTCTGACGAGAAGAAGCTGGAGAGGTTCCGACGTGGCCTTAACACCAAGTTGAAAGCCCAGTTGGCCACCACCCGTGCTGCCACGTACGGCGATCTCGTGAACCTCGCCATCGCCCAGGAAGACGCCAACACGGTGCACAAGGCGGAGAAGATGAGGAAGACTCCCGCTGGACCTTCGAGCGCGCAGCCGCCGAGATTCCGCTTGGTTCCCCCGGCTGCACCGCAAGGACAGTCCAGGGCACCTCAGGGAGGTGGATGGGTTGCTAGGCCGCCACAGCCTAATGCGCCCCGTTTCCCTCCTCCACCGCCGCAGCAGCAACAGGCACCAAGGCAGAATGCACAGCAGCCAGCTCGCCCTGGAGCCGGCTATCAGTGTTTCAAGTGCGGCAGTAACAGTCACTTCATCAAGGATTGCCCGCAGAACAAGCAGCAGAACCAGCGCCCGGGAAATCAGCAAAGCAAGGGCAAACAGCAGTAGCGCGTGCAGGTTCGGCAAGGACGGCTCAACTACACCACTTTGGCCGACCTACCCGAGGGAGCCCCAGACATGACTGGTACCTTCCCTATCTGCACTCAACCTGCTGTGATATTGTTTGATTCCGGGGCAACACATAGTTTTATAAGCACAAGATTTCATGTGAAATGTGGACTAAAATCATACCATACCAAATCATCATATGTGATATCAACTGCGGGAGGTAAAATTGCATCCAACCAAGTTACCCGAAAAGTTCCAATCAGGCTGGGAAGTAAAACATTTCCTACTGATTTAATTCTGCTTGGTATGGAAGGAATTGACATTGTGTTAGGAGCCAATTGGATGACTCAACATAAGGTTGTGCTAGATGTTGCGGAACGAGTTGTTGAAATAAACTCGCCTACGCATGGTCCTAGTGTGCTATATCTGCCACAACGGACTTGCGCCAATGCGTGTGCTTATACAATGGTAGAAACCCAACTAAAGGACATTCCGGTGGTATGTGAGTATGCCGATGTTTTTCCGGATGACTTACCTGGGGTGCCGCCGGATAGGGACATTGAATTTGTGATTGAACTTCAACCTGGCACAGCACCTATATCAAGGAGACCATATAGAATGCCACCCAATGAATTGGCTGAATTAAAAATTCAACTCCAAGAACTGCTAGACAAGGGTTTCATTCGTCCAAGTGTATCGCCTTGGGGATGTCCCGCTATCTTTGTGAAGAAGAAGGACCATTCCTTGAGGTTGTGTATTGATTACCGGCCTCTCAATGCGGTAACTATTAAGAACAAATACCCAGTCCCCCGTATTGACATCCTGTTTGACCAACTAGCTGGCGCCAGAGTGTTCTCCAAGATTGACCTTCGCTCTGGCTATCACCAAATAAAAATTAGGCCTTGTGACATTCCAAAGACTGCCTTTTCTATACGTTATGGACTTTATGAATTCTTGGTTATGTCTTTTGGACTCACCAATGCCCCTGCCTACTTCATGTACCTCATGAATTCGGTCTTCATGTCTGAGCTAGATAAGTTTGTAGTGGTTTTCATTGACGACATTCTTATATATTCTAAGAATGAGGAAGAGCATGCCGAGCACCTTCGCATTGTTCTTCAAAGGTTGAGAGATCACCAGCTCTACGCCAAGTTCTCCAAGTGTGAATTCTGGTTAGAGAGCGTGAAATTCTTAGGTCACACGGTTTCCAAGGATGGTATATCCGTAGATCCAGCCAAAGTGCAAGAGGTGCTAGATTGGCAACCACCTACCTCTGTCCACGAGATTCGGAGTTTTCTGGGTTTAGCCGGTTATTATCGCCGTTTTATTCCGGACTTCTCGCGGATTGCGAAACCCATGACCGAACTCTTAAAGAAAGGAGTCAAGTTTGAGTGGAATGACAAATGTGATGAAGCCTTCCACACTTTGAGAAAGCATTTAACTTCAGCCCCAGTTTTGGCTCAGCCCGATTGCACCAAGCCCTATGATGTCTATTGCGATGCATCAGGCACCGGACTTGGCTGTGTCCTCATGCAAGAGAACCGAGTCATTGCTTATGCTTCTCGAGCACTTAGGCCTCATGAGCAAAACTACCCCATGCATGATCTTGAGTTAGCAGCGGTTATTCATGCTCTCAAGATGTGGAGACACTATTTGATGGGTGTTCCATGCAACATATACACAGACCACAAGAGCCTCAAATATGTCTTCACTCAGGCACATCTGAATATGAGACAACGAAGATGGTTGGAATTAGCAAAGGATTATGACCTTAGTGTGCATTACCACCTCGGGAAGGCAAATGTGGTTGCGGATGCGCTAAGCCGCAAAGCTCATTGTCATTGTCTTTCCGTGGAATCCTACGCTGACACCTTGTGTCATGAAATGGCAAAGCTCAACTTAGAGATTGTTCCACACGGGTACTTCAACCATATTGCAGTTGAACCAACCTTGCACGATCAGATTGTTGTAGCCCAATTAAATGACGCGAGCATTAAAATCCTTAAAAGGAAATTGTCAAAGGAGAAGGTGAAAGAGAAGTACAAGTGTTTCTGGCTAGATGGGCAGGGAGTGATGTGCTTTGGACATCGCCTCGTGGTGCCCAAAAACACGGAACTCCGGGGGAAGATTATGGATGAGGCCCATCTCTCTAAATTTTCCATCCATCCCGGTAGCACCAGAATGTACCAAGATTTGAAACAAAATTTTTGGTGGACTCGGATGAAGCGTGAAATTGCCACATATGTGTCGGAATGTGACACGTGCCAGCGGGTTAAGGCTAGCCACTTGAAGGTAGCAGGCACGCTTCAACCTCTACCTATTCCCTCATGGAAGTGGGAAGATATAAGCATGGATTTCATTGTCGGTCTTCCCAGAACCCCTCAGGGGCACGACTCCATTTGGGTAATTGTGGATCGTCTTACCAAGACCGCACATTTTATTCCGGCCAATACCATTTATACCGCTAAGAGGTACGTGGAAATTTATTTGGAACGGATCGTTTGTCTACATGGGGTACCCAAGACGATAATTTCATATCGTGGTGCTCCGTTCGTAGCACGCTTTTGGGAACAATTGCAATTATCCTTAGGCACAAAACTGATCCGTAGTTCAGCGTATCACCCTCAAACCGATGGGCAGACAGAAAGAGTAAATCAAATACTTGAGGATATGCTTCGAGCTTGTGTTATTCATTATGGAAAGAATTGGGAGAAGTGTTTATCTCTGGCCGAATTCTCCTATAACAACAGCTACCAGGCGAGTCTTAAAATGGCACCTTTCAAAGCCTTATATGGTAGAAGATGTCGGACCCCGTTGTGTTGGTCCCAGGCAGGCGAGAGGTATACCTATGGCCCTGACCTTGTAAAAGAAGCAGAAGAAAATGTTAGGATCGTTCATGAAAATTTGAGAACCGCCCAGTCACGACAAAAGAGTTACTTTGATCAACGGCGGAAGTGTGGCGGACCACTCCGAAATTATTCCAAGTTAAGTACCCCGGGACCACTAACCGAGTAGTCAGGCACTTAATCCGAAATAAGCTGGAGCGCCGTCGGATTAAACCCGATTAACCACGTTCTTTTCTTGATCGAAACAACAGCACGCCCACACGAAGGTGAGTTCCAGAGATTACAACATCCCACAAATTAACTTACACAAATAGTTTCTCAAAGTTATTACAAACCAAGATTGAAATGAAATCAGAGTATCGAAGTCTTGCAGCGGAAATAAAATAGTTCATTGCAGCGGAAGTAAATAAACTAACGACGATACAAATAACACCATGCTGAAGCCTGCCACGGTGCTACTCCTCCCGATCCTCGCCAGAGGACGGGACCCATTCGATGTGCCAGCCAGGTGGAACCTGGACAGGCCAAGTCAAAGCATCGACATCCAAAGGAATACCTGTAAAATAATGCCACAAGCAAGGCTGAGTATACTAATACTCAGCAAGACTTACCCGTCGGGTGAAAACTACATCACCGACATCTAGACAATGAAAGGCTTTTGGCTAGTGGGTTTGTTTGCCAAAAAGCAACTAAATAAGTCCTTGCTTTCAAGTTTTAGCATCATATTCTAGTAAATTTAACCATTCTAGATTAGCATCCTCTCTAAGCATACAAGTGGTGCAATACAATTTAATTCATACAACAAGTTCATAAATCTCATAATTCCACTTGTTACTCAATGTAGCAAGGCGGTCAAGCAGTCTCATTAACCGCGAGAAGCGGACAGTTCGAACCGAATTTGTGCTACCTGGCCAGGGAAAACCCAACACACACGGATACTCTGCTTGCTATAAAAGGTACAAGCATTTCCCAACCTTTCCCATCGATCCACAATTCGGAACCGGGTCCATTTCCTTAGGATAAAGGTTTACTGCTTCACTCACAGCATCACGCATATATCCACAAGTGTACGGCAGGGGAAAACAAAGTTTCCAAGGAGAGATGGCTATCGGCCCTAGCTGCTTCAATCTGGTACCGGGCTTACCGATCCCCATACATCGGCATGCATGTGGTACGTTCAAAAACTTGACACACTCAACCACACGTTTCGACCTTAAATCAATTATCATACACGGACGGGAGATCTACATCTATCATCCCGCCCGTCAATCCTTATGATTCCAATATAAGTAAAGACAAGCAATTCCTATGTCTCGCGAGTGACAGGAAATCACTCGACTTGTAACGGACCTATAGCAATGCACTATCGATCCCTTTCATACTAGTATTGCAAGTCATAGGTACTAGGAAAATGTGCAGCTAAGGTATTCAATCAACTCCTTGAACGTAAATGCACAAGCATAGAGAAGTCATAATGCATAATTGGTAAAGTCAGGTTATGCTCCGGGGCTTGCCTTCTTGCTTGGACTGGGGGTTAGCCTCCGGGTTGGTCACTTCTACACCGGCACCGTGCTCCGGGACTCCTTCCTCGTCTGCGGGGATGAGGGTGTAGTCGCCGTCTGGGATAGCGCCTTCTACATGATATGCACAGTTTAAGGTGGCTGCCTTTAGATCCTAAGACTAAGGCCTTTGAAGGCCATAATCACCTAGACATGCTTAGGCATTTCTATTTTCTTCACAAAAGCAGTGTAGGTGTGGAAAAAGTTTTATTTGAATTCGATGGTGATTGTGTACATATATAAAAGAATTATATTTATTTCTTCACAAAGTTGGGTGCTGTTCTGGAATTTCAGATTCTATCCATTTTATTTTACTAATTAACCAAAAGGTTTATTCTTTTATATAAATCAATTTCCACCTAAATTCCTTCCTATTTTTGTTTCTCCATTTCTGTTCATCATTTTTAGCTATAAAATTTATGACAGCTACTGGAGTATAAGAGCTAAGCTCACTCCAAAACTTAGCTAATTTTGAGCTACACATAATTTATTAAAAATGTGCAAACAGCTGAATGCAGAAAATGAAATAAATTCATAATAAATTGAAAATTCATCCATTTCAGGAGATCTTCCTACCAAAGCTAAGCATAAGCATGAGGAGGGCTCTGGCCAAGTGATGGCTCAAAATCACCCTTGGGTAGTCCTCAATAATTTTCCATCCAAAAACACATATTTAATTATTTACCATCCTAAACAGAGCAAAAATTAAGTTTCTCATTTTTCACAGGTGTGCTAACAAGTTTTTAGCCCTCTGGAGCAAAATGGTGATTTTTCACTGCCCAGATTATTTTTAATGATTTCTGCACTGCAAAAAGACAGAAAACCTATTTTAATTCATAACAGGAGCTGTAGTTCATATTTTTAAGTCCCCTTTGGACACAAGCTGTCCAAAGTCACTACAAACAACATATCCAAAGCTCAACCCTAGCGTAGCTCTGGATTTGAGATGGTGCACAACTTTAGGTTTTCATAGTTTGAATTTTAATTCACATACAGTTCGTCAAAAGTATAAACATGTCTAATAGAGATTGTAGTTTAGACTCTCTCGAATCCAGAGAGTATTTTTGTGCATTTTTCTGATTTTTGTACGATTTTTAATGGATTTTACAAGTTTCGGGAAAATCAAACCTAGACTTAAGAATCTTTTTACGCAGAGAACCCTAGACCTTTTAAAACTTCGCGAACCAGTCCTGCACTTTTGCACAGAGGCCCCTAAACAAAGGTAGACGATGAAGAAAGGTCCCTGGGGCCTCACCGGAGTTGCGCCGGGCAAACTACGGCGAACTAGGCACGGGGAAGTGGGGGGAAATGATCTTGGGCTCACCACGAGTCGTTTGAGGACGGTTTGGAGGCTGGGGGAGGTCGGAGTTGTGCCGGCGACGAGGAGGTGGCGGCGCGGCCGCCGCGGCTTCTACGCCGGTGAGCTCGGGGTCGTTCGCCGAGGTTCGAGGGGTCCTAGAGCACCAGTGGAGCTCGAGGAAGCCAATGGTGTGCTCGGTTGACCTCGGGGACGGCTCGGAGTAGGGGCTCGACGTGCGGGTGCTCCGGTGGCCGGAATTCGCGATTTGGGGGAAATCTCAACTTCTCGCCGGAGAAAGGACAATAGCTAGGGGAAAGTGGGGGAAAATGGAGCTGGAGTAGAGGGCTAGCTTTGTGCGGGACGAACTTGGGAATGGTGGAGTGTGGAGGGTGAATTTCTCGGAGAAGCTCGGCTCGGTTCGCGCGGCGCGAGGAAGAAGAAGACCGAGCGAGCGCGGGGAAGTGGAAATGGCCAAGTGAGCGAGTGAGAGGAGGGGTTGGAGTGCGCGGTGGAGTGCTTGGGCACGCGAGAGTGGCACAGTGCGGCCTCGGGAGCGTGCGAGCACGTGGGTGGCTGTCGCGGTCGCCATTGATGGCGCGGCGAACTCGAACAGAGCGCACACGCGCGGTTGGGCGTCAAAGATCATCGCGTGATGAAGTGGAGATCCTCAGCAGAGGCTTTGGCGCGACGCGAATGGACTCTACCGCCTGCAGTGCGCTCGGCGCGGCGCGAGCACGCGTGCGGCCACGGCGGCGCGCGACCGTATGATGGCGCTCCGCGGCGCGAGGCGAGGCGAGGCGACGGCGGCGAAGTGATGGCTCGGGAGTGGCCGGACAAGAGCTAGGCGACAAGCGCCAGCGTCCGCCGCGGCTTGGCCAGCTCAGCGCCGCCTGCGCCGCTCGCCGGCCACGTGGCGGCCGAACTCCGGCCAGCGCAGCGCGCGCCAGGGGCACTGTAGCATGCCCGTGGAGCTCCGATTTCAAATTCGAATTTTCTCCAAAAATTCGAACTGAACTTCGAAACGGGTAAAATTAAAAGTTGGGGTCTGAGGTGTGGGACACAACTTTCGAGCTTGGACCAGGCACTTCGACCAGGCGCTACGGCGCTTCGAGCTTGAACCGCGAGCTCGAGCTTGCCGAGCCTCGAATGGTCGGAAACGCCGCTCGAGGGTGAGTGCCCCCCTCGAGCTTGGCTGCGGAGCCTCGAGGGTGACGGAACGTCGCTCGAGGGTGAGTCCTCGAGCTTGGCTGCGGAGCCTCGAGCGTGACGGAACGTCGCTCGAGGGTGAGTCCTCGAGCTTGGCTGCGGAGCCTCGAGCGTGACGGAACGTCGCTCGAGGGTGAGTCCTCGAGCTTGGCTGCGGAGCCTCGAGCGTGACGGAAACTACTGGCTAGGCTCGATCGTGACGGACATAGCTCGATCGTCACGGACATAGCTCGATCGTCACGGACATAGCTCGATCGTCACGGACAATACTGACTAGGCTCGATCGTCATGGACATAGCTCGATCGTGACGGACATTCCCGCTCGAGGGTCATCGAGCGGAACGAACGCCGTGGCGAGGTTGTCGCAAAGGGCTGTTGGTGATGACAACTACTCCTTTGGTCCGAGATTTTTAGATTTCAGTTGGGTGCCAAACAACCCTTGTTTTTGAATTATAATTGAATTTTTGACGAATTTTTTTTTTTGAATTTCAACCCAATTTCCTGTTGCATTGATTTTAATTGCACTTTTTAATTCTTTTGACATCAGAGATGTCACAGCCTACCCCCCTTAAAAGGAATCTCGTCCCGAGATTCGATTAAACCTAGAGATAGAGAGGGGAAAAGAAATACCTCGGCTTATGAAAGTATGTCGGGGAAATTCTTCCTAAGATAGTCCTCGGTTTCCCACGTGGCTTCATCTTCGGAGTGATGACTCCACTGAACTTTGTACATTTTAACTCCCTTCCTTTGTGTTTGTCGCTCTTTCTCGTCGAGGATCATAACAGGATACTCATCATAAGAGAGATCCGGTTCAACCGAGAGTTCCTCTTCAATAACCTCGGTTGGAACACGAAGACACCTCTTGAGTTGAGAAACATGGAATACATTGTGTACCGCTGAAAGTTTCTCGGGAAGCTTCAGTTGATAGGCTACCGGCCCACATTGCTGAGTGATTTCATACGGGCCGATATAGCGAGGTGCAAGCTTTCCTTTTAGTCCAAATCTTTGCACACCCTTGGTCGGGGAGACTTTAAGATACACGTGATCACCAACTTCAAACTGAAGTGGCTTCCGCCGCTGATCAAAGTAGCTCTTTTGCCGTGACTGGGCGGTCTTCAAATTTTCCCGAATGATCCCAACCTTTTCTTCTGCCTCCTTCACAAGGTCAGGGCCATAGGTATATCTCTCGCCTGCCTGGGACCAACACAACGGGGTCCGACATCTTCTACCATACAAGGCTTCGAAAGGTGCCATTTTAAGACTCGCTTGGTAGCTGTTGTTATAAGAGAATTCGGCCAGAGATAAACACTTCTCCCAATTCTTCCCGTAATGGATAACACAAGCTCGAAGCATATCCTCAAGTGTTTGATTTACCCTTTCCGTCTGCCCATCGGTTTGTGGGTGATATGCTGAACTACGGATCAGTTTGGTGCCTAGGGACATTTGCAATTGTTCCCAAAAGCGTGCTACGAACAGAGTACCACGATCTGAAATTATCGTCTTGGGTACTCCATGTAGACAGACGATCCGTTCCAAATAAATTTCCGCGTACTTCTTAGCAGTGTAAATGGTATTGACTGGAATAAAATGTGCGGTCTTGGTAAGGCGGTCCACAATTACCCAAATGGAGTCATGCCCCTGAGGGGTTCTGGGAAGTCCAACAATAAAGTCCATGTTTATGTCTTCCCACTTCCATGAGGGAATAGGTAGAGGTTGAAGCGTGCCTGCTACCTTCAAGTGGCTGGCCTTAACCCGCTGACATGTGTCACATTCCGACACATATGTGGCAATTTCTCGCTTCATCCGAGTCCACCAAAAATTTTGTTTCAAATCTTGGTACATTTTAGTGCTGCCGGGATGGATAGAAAATTTAGAGAGATGTGCCTCATCCATAATCTTCCTCCGGAGTTCCGTGTTTTTAGGCACCACGAGGAGATGCCCAAACCACATTACTCCCTGCCCATCTAGCCGGAAACATTTGTACTTCTCTTTCACCTTCTCCTTCGACAATTTCCGTTTAAGAACTTCAATGCCCGCGTCATTTAATTGGGCTACAACAATCTGATCGTGCAAGGTTGGTTCCACTGCAATATGGTTGAAGTACCCGTGTGGAACAATCTCTAAATTGAGCTTTGCCATTTCGTGACACAGGGTGTCGGCATAGGACTCCACGGAAAGACAATGACAACGAGCCTTGCGGCTTAGCGCATCCGCAACTACATTAGCCTTCCCGGGGTGATAATGCACACTAAGGTCATAGTCCTTTGCTAACTCCAACCATCTTCGCTGCCTCATATTCAAATGTGCCTGAGTGAAAACATATTTGAGGCTCTTGTGGTCTGTGTATATGTTGCAGGGAACACCCATCAAATAGTGTCTCCACATCTTGAGAGCATGAATAACCGCTGCTAACTCAAGATCATGCATGGGGTAGTTTTGCTCATGAGGCCGAAGTGCTCGAGAAGCATAAGCAATCACTCGGTTTTCTTGCATGAGAACACAGCCAAGACCGGTGCCTGATGCATCGCAATAGACATCATAAGGCTTGGTGCAATCGGGCTGAGCCAAAACTGGGGCTGAAGTTAAATGTCTTCGCAAGGTGTGGAAAGCTTCCTCACATTTGTCATTCCACTCAAATTTAACTCCTTTCTTCAAGAGTTCGGTCATGGGCTTTGCTATCCGAGAGAAATCCGGAATAAAACGACGGTAATAACCGGCTAAACCCAGAAAACTCCGAATCTCGTGGACAGATGTAGGTGGTTGCCAATCTAGCACCTCTTGCACTTTGGTTGGATCCACGGATATACCATCCTTGGAAACCGTGTGGCCTAAGAACTTCACGCTCTCAAGCCAGAATTCACACTTGGAGAACTTGGCATAGAGCTGGTGATCTCTCAGCCTTTGAAGAACAATGCGAAGGTGCTCAGCATGCTCTTCCTCATTCTTGGAATATACAAGAATGTCGTCAATGAAAACCACCACAAACTTGTCTAGTTCAGACATGAAGACCGAATTCATGAGGTACATGAAATAGGCTGGGGCATTCGTGAGTCCAAAGGACATAACCAGGAATTCATAAAGTCCATATCGTGTGGAAAAGGCAGTCTTTGGAATGTCACATGCCCTGATTTTGATTTGGTGATAGCCAGAGCGAAGGTCAATCTTGGAGAACACTCTGGCGCCAGCTAGTTGGTCGAACAAGATGTCAATACGGGGAAGCGGGTACTTGTTCTTAATAGTTACCGCATTGAGAGGCCGGTAATCAATACACAACCTCAAGGAATGGTCCTTTTTCTTCACAAAGATAGCGGGACATCCCCAAGGTGATACACTTGGACGAATGAAACCCTTATCTAGCAATTCCTGGAGTTGAATTTTTAATTCAGCCAATTCATTGGGCGGCATTCTATACGGTCTCTTTGATATAGGTGCTGTGCTAGGTTGAAGTTCAATCACAAATTCAACGTCCCTATCCGGCGGCATCCCAGGTAAGTCATCCGGAAATACATCGGCATACTCACATACCACCGGAATGTCCTTTAGTTGGGTTTCTACCATTGTGTAAGCGCACGCATCGACGCAAGTCCGTTGTGGCAGATATAGCACACTCGGGCCATGCGTAGGCGAGTTTATCTCAACAACTCGTTCTGCAACATCTAGGACAACCTTATGTTGAGTCATCCAATTGGCTCCTAACACAATGTCAATTCCTTCCATTCCCAGCAGAATCAAATCAGTAGGAAATGTTTTACTTCCCAGCCTGATCGGAACCTTGTGGGTGACTTGGTTGGATGCAATTTTACCTCCCGCAGTTGATATCACATAAGATGATTTGGTATGGTGAGATTTTAATCCGCATTTCACATGAAACCTTGTGCTTATAAAACTATGTGTTGCCCCGGAATCAAACAATATCACAGCAGGTTGAGTGCAGATAGGGAAAGTACCAGTCATGTCTGGGGCTCCCTCGGGTAAGTCGGCCAAGGTGGTGTAGTTGAGCCGTCCTTGGCGAACTTGCACACGCTGCTGCTGTTTGCCCTTGCCTTGCTGAGTTCCTGAGCGTTGGTTTTGCTGCTTGTTCTGCGGGCAATCCTTGATAAAATGATCTTTACTTCCACACTTGAAGCACTGATAGCCGGCTCCTGGGCGAGCTGGCTGCTGTGCATTTTGCCTTGGTGCTTGCTGCTGCTGCGGCGGTGGAGGGAAACGAGGCGCGTTAGGCTGTGGCGGCCTAGCAACCCATCCACCTCCCTGAGGTGCCCTGGACTGTCCCTGCGGTGCAGCCGGGGGAACCAAGCGGAACTTCTGTGGCTGCGCGCTCGACGGTCCAGCGGGAGTCTTCCTCTTCTTCTCCGCCTTGTGCACCACATTGGCGTCTTCCTGGGTGATGGCAAGGTTCACGAGATCGCCGTACGTGGCAGCACGGGTGGTGGCCAACTGTGCCTTCAACTTGGTGTTAAGGCCACGTCGGAACCTCTCTAGCTTCTTCTCGTCGGAGTCGGCGTGATGACCCGCATAAGGGCACAGACCATTGAAGGCCTGGGAGTACTGGAGCACTGTGCGGGTACCCTGGGTCAGCGCCAAAAACTCATTCAACTTCCGCTCTACCAGACCGGCCGGAATGTGATGAGCCTTGAATGCAGCCTTGAACTCATCCCACTCAACCACATGACCCTCCTGCTGCAGGGCCAGGTAGTTCTCCCACCAAAGGAGAGCTGGGCCGCGGAGCTGTTGCGCCGCGAACACGACCTTGCGGTTGGAGGTGCAAGGCGTCGCCAGGATGGTGAATTTGGACTCGATAGCTCGAATCCAGGTGTCGGCCTCCAGGGGCTCATCAGCTCGAGAGAAAATCGGCAGGTGCGTTGCCAGAAAATCTTCGTATCTAGCCACCTGAGGCTGAGGGGCCCGTTGACCTCCCTGCTGAAGCATCTGCTGCTGCATCATCTGTTGCTGATGCTGCAGGTTCCGGAGAATCTCCGTTTGCGTGGCGTAGAGCTGCTGCCACGTAGGAGGTTGCTGCGGTGGAGGAGGTGGCGGTGGCTGTTGCTGCCCCTCTGGCCCCTGCTGGTTAGCGTTGGAGCCACTAGCGTCGTGACCGCTGCGGGTGATTGCCATCTGCAGTAGGGACTTGTATTAGCCACATTCCATAAGCTTGCATAATGAATGACAAGATAGAACGTGACAATATATTAAGTGTACTGCGCAGAATGACAAATCAGCACGCAGTTCGGGAGAAAAATCATATCTCCCAACAGGAAACAAGTCAAATGCTCCCATTCGGTCAGTAGCTCGGAAATTTTATGCTCTACAACTTTCATGTTGGGCTCCGAATCAAATTCGGACTGGAACTAAGCCGAAAAATTCAATCTTTAGCTCTCTGCATTTGCTGTTTTTCAGCAGGCCGAGCTATAGTGCTTTGGTTGCCATTTTTATTTCGCTTAACCAATGGGGTTGCAATTTGGTGATCATTTTGTTTGACAAATTCCAAACAACTTTGTAGTTCACATCACAGCCCAGAAATGAATGGAAAACCCATCAATAATTAAAACAAGGTCAGCTGCAGAATGTTTTCAACACAGCTATTACACTTCATCAAGTTTTACACCACAACCACACCATTAATTTACATTGCCACCAAAAGGTAAAGAGGGGGAGCTCAACTCCATCTAGCCTATTACACGACGAAGCCAAAACTTAGGCCTAGCGGAGGAGTACTTGCTACTACCACTCTAAAAATCATCCAAGTTGTTAGCGGTAGCCTCGCTGCCCATAGGTGAAGGTGGAGCTGGAAGGGACGGCATGTCCTCCTCGGTGTCCATGTCGGAATCGGGGGCCTCTCCTTCACCATTCCCTCCTTCTTGCTCAAGAAGGTGTTGAGCGTCATGGGCGGCAAGCATACCATTTGCATGCTCCAAGGTACCATGTACCTCCTCAAGCTCATCTCTAGTTTGTGCTAACTCATTCTGGGTGTTGTTGTGTGCAAATCTGGAGGTCATTCAATTGCCTCTCCAAGTCAGCAATCATGGCATCTCTAGTGGTCACCTCAATGGACAAAGAGGTCCTCTCAACCCCTATGTCACGGGCGCGAGCGGACATGTCCATAGCAATGTTGAGCATCTCGCTCTGCGACCGTCCAAGAAGTGCCTGCAAACGGTGATACGCCCGTATCCACACCTCATCATCAAAGCGGCTGCTGCGACGGGGTTCTCCGCCATCCTCAAAGGAGAGCTAAGGTAACGCCTCATCCAGTGGGGTCATCTGGCTGAGTCGGCGGGAATAGACCAGCAACTGGTGCTCAACTAAACTCCTGGTTTGGTAACAAAAGGAGCTAATGCCATTTCAAGGCAGCTAGCTCGCACGTCGTCTCCTGATGGTGCCCGTGAACTTTCCACCGTCCAAGGTGGGAGACGCTGGAGGACACGGCGGGTGGCGGATATAACCACCAAACGCACACGGGAACGAGTCACACCAGCGGTCCTCGGATGAGGAATTCATCTCATATTGTCGAGCGGCTGTAGGGTAGCCAAGGTAGCCTGTAGAAACCGACCACAAGAGCTAGGGAAGCCTTCCCCATCCCAAGCAATCAGAGAAAGACAACGTCGTTGGGGTAGCTAGCCAGGTCAGCGAGGGCGTCCATCTGACCAAAAGGAAAAAAAAAAGGGGCAAGGGTGAGAACCGGTTTAGTGCCAAAGAGCAAAAACAGATTCTGTGCAGGGTGGTAAAAATTACAAAACTCGAAATCTTCAAGCTCAAAAATTCCCAAATTTGGCCAGGACATTGTTTAAATAATTCCTAACAAGTTCATGTTGGAGGTTTGAGCAGAAACTGTCGTTAAAGGTGGTGCAAAAATTCAATTTTTATCTTACTGTCCCCAGAAATTTCCAAGCAGACAGGGGTTACCATTTTTAACATAACTCCAGTTTTACTGAACCATTTTCGTTGAAATTTCTCCAGCATATACTTCATAATATTTGTGACAACTTCATGCTGAAAACTTTTCCATTTGACGACGCTTTTAGTTTCGAATTAAGGGTGCAATCAGACTGTTCTCAGCAGGATTTTGGGTTGTGATTTCAATTCCTTTGACGGCGATTCGATTTGGTTACTTATTAAAATCCATGTCATTCAGTGAGATGCAATGCATGAGCGGCCTATTCGTTCTCTCCAACACACATGCCAATAACTTTTGGCTTACGAAGTTAGTGCCGGGTGGCTAGGCAATATCCGTCTCTCCCTATATTAACTAGCCGAACTTTTCTAACCGTCTCAACATACGGATTCGCGTTAGTGTACCTGCAGAAAATTCTATTCCAGAGCATATATGATCAACCTTCGTGCCAGCACTTCACGAAGCGTCTCCATTCATTACACCCACTATAGAGGTGGCACCCGAACGTTTAACATTGAACGGGCAATGCTCATATGTCACCAAAGCAACATATTGACAGTTTCATACGCTCATGAGATAGCGTATTGACTTTGTGCCGCCATCATATTTGCATATGATGCCGTGGTACGCTACAGCAATCGCCGTACTTGCGCCCACCATCCTATTCTATTTTCATACGCCCTCACAGCGTATTGACTATGTGCCGCCACTATATTTTCATATAGTGCCGTGGTACGTTACAGCAATCGCCGTACCTTGCGCCCACCATTGCGTAAAGTAAATGACAGAATGAAATGTGCTGGAAGTCAGTATAATATACTATTTGCCACCTATCATATCGTGATCCCTTAACCCACATAGGCTTCACGCTCTAGGTAACATCCTTAGCGGTCCTAACAACAACCTTCCACCGAAAAGCACGGCGGAAGTACGAGTTGGCAAATTTTATTCCAAAAATATTTATTTAAGGTTTGTTGGTCTCTTCGAAAGGTGCCATTTTAAGACTCGCTTGGTAGCTGTTGTTATAGGAGAATTCGGCCAGAGATAAACACTTCTCCCAATTCTTTCCATAATGGATAACACAAGCTCGAAGCATATCCTCAAGTATTTGATTTACCCTTTCCGTCTGCCCATCGGTCTGTGGGTGATATGCTGAACTACGGATCAGCTTCGTGCCTAGGGACAATTGCAATTGTTCCCAAAAGCGTGCTACGAACGGAGCACCACGATCTGAAATTATCGTCTTGGGTACCCCATGTAGACAAACGATCCGCTCCAAATAAATCTCCACGTATTTCTTAGCAGCATAAATGGTATTGACCGGAATAAAGTGTGCGGTCTTGGTAAGACGATCCACAATTACCCAAATAGAATCATGCCCCTGAGGGGTTCTGGGAAGTCCAACAATGAAATCCATGCTTATATCTTCCCATTTCCATGAGGGAATAGGTAGAGGCTGAAGCGTGCCTGCTACCTTCAAGTGGCTAGCCTTAACCCGCTGGCATGTGTCACATTCCGACACATACGTGGCAATTTCTCGCTTCATTCTAGTCCACCAAAAATTTTGTTTCAAATCTTGGTACATTTTGGTGCTGCCGGGATGGATGGAAAATTTAGAGAGATGGGCCTCATCCATAATCTTCCTCCGGAGTTCCGTGTTTTTGGGCACCACGAGGCGATGTCCAAACCACATCACTCCCTGCCCATCTAACCGGAAAACACTTGTACTTCTCTTTCACTTTCTCTTTTGACAATTTCCTTTTAAGGATTTAATGCTCGCGTCATTTAATTGGGCTACAACAATCTGATCGTGCAAGGTTGGTTCCACTGCAATATGGCTGAAGTACCCGTGTGGAACAATCTCTAAATTGAGCTTAGCCATTTCATGACACAGGGTGTCAGCGTAGGACTCCACGGAAAGACAATGACAATGAGCCTTGCGGCTTAGTGCATCCGCAACTACATTAGACTTCCCGGGGTGATAATGCACACTAAGGTCATAGTCCTTTGCTAACTCCAACCATCTCCGTTGCCTCATATTCAAATGCGCCTGGGTGAAAACATATTTGAGGCTCTTGTGGTCTGTGTATATGTTGCATGGAACACCCATCAAATAGTGTCTCCACATCTTGAGAGCATGAATAACCGCTGCTAACTCAAGATCATGCGTGGGGTAGTTTTGCTCATGAGGCCGAAGTGCTCGAGAAGCATAAGCAATGACTCGGTTCTCTTGCATGAGGACACAGCCAAGTCCGGTGCCTGATGCATCGCAGTAGACATCATAGGGCTTGGTGCAATTGGGCTGAGCCAAAACTGGGGCTGAAGTTAAATGTCTTCTCAAAGTATGGAAAGCTTCATCGCATTTGTCATTCCACACAAATCTGACTCCCTTCTTTAAGAGTTCCGTCATGGGCTTCGTGATCCGAGAGAAGTCCGGAATAAAACGGCGGTAATAACCGGCTAAACCCAGAAAACTCCGAATCTCGTGGACAGAGGTAGGTGGTTGCCAATCTAGCACCTCTTGCACTTTGGTTGGGTCCACGGATATACCATCCTTGGAAACTGTGTGACCTAGGAATTTCACGCTCTCTAACTAGAATTCACACTTGGAGAACTTGGCGTAGAGCTGGTGATCTCTCAACCTTTGAAGAACAATGCGAAGGTGCTCGGCATGCTCTTCCTCATTCTTAGAATATATAAGAATGTCGTCAATGAAAACCACCACAAACTTGTCTAGCTCTGACATGAAGACCGAATTCATGAGGTACATGAAGTAGGCTGGGGCATTGGTGAGTCCAAAAGACATAACCAAGAATTCATAAAGTCCGTAACGTGTGGAAAAGGCAGTCTTTGGAATGTCACAAGGCCTGATTTTGATTTGGTGATAGCCAGAGCGAAGGTCAATCTTGGAGAACACTCTGGCGCCATCTAGTTGGTCAAACAGAATGTCAATACGGGGGAGTGGGTACTTATTCTTAATAGTTACCGCATTGAGAGGCCGGTAATCAATACACAACCTCAAGGAATGGTCCTTCTTCTTCACAAAGATAGCGGGACATCCCCAGGGCGATACACTTGGACGAATGAAACCCTTGTCTAGCAATTCTTGGAGTTGGATTTTTAATTCAGCCAATTCATTGGGCGGCATTCTATACGGTCTCTTTGATATAGGTGCTGTGCCCGGTTGAAGTTCAATCACAAATTCAATGTCCCTATCCGGCGGCATCCCAGGTAAGTCATCCGGAAATACATTCGCATACTCACATACCACCGGAATGTCCTTTAGTTGGGTTTCTACCATCGTGTAAGCACACGCATTGGCGTAAGTCCGTTGTGGCAGATATAGCACACTAGGGCCATGCGTGGCCGAGTTTATTTCAACAACGCGTTCCGCAACATCTAGCACAACCTTATGTTGAGTCATCCAATTGGCTCCTAACACAATGTCGATTCCTTCCATACCAAGCAGAATTAAATCAGTAGGGAATGTTTTACTTCCCAGCCTGATTGGAACCTTTCGGGTGACTTGGTTGGATGCAATTTTACCTCCCGCATTTGATATCACATATGATGATTTGGTATGGTACGATTTTAGTCCACATTTCACATGAAATCTTGTGCTTATAAAACTATGTGTTGCCCCGAAATCAAACAATATCACAGCAGGTTGAGTGCAGATTGGGAAGGTACCAGTCATGTCTGGGGCTCCCTCGGGTAGGTCGGCCAAAGTGGTGTAGTTGAGCCGTCCTTGCCGAACCTGCACGCGCTGCTGCTGCTTGCCCTTGCCTTGCTGATTTCCGGGCGCTGGTTTGCTGCTTGTTCTACGGGCAATCCTTGATAAAGTGATCTTTACTTCCACACTTGAGCACTGATAGCCGGCTCCAGGGCGAGCTGGCAGCTGTGCGCATTCTGTCTTGGCGCCTGCTGCTGCTGCGGCGGTGGAGGGAAAACGGGGCGCGTAGGCTGTGGCGGCCTAGCAACCCATCCACCTCCCTGAGGTCCCTAGACGTCCCTGCGGTGCAGCCGGGGGAACCAAGCGGAACCTCTGTGGCTGCGCGCTCGACGGTCACGGGAGTCTTCCTCTTCTCTGTGCCTTGTGCACCATATGGCGTCTCCTGGGCAACTGGCAAGGTCACAAGATCACCGTACGTGGCAGCACGGGTGGTGGCCAACTGTGCCTTCAACTTGGTGTTAAGGCCACGTCGGAACCTCTCTAGCTTCTTCTCGTCGGAGTCGGCGTGATGACCCGCGTATGGGCACAGACCATTGAAGGTCTGGGCGTACTGAAGCACTGTGCGGGTACCCTGGGTCAACGCCAAAAATTCATTCAATTTCCGCTCTACCAGACCGGCCGGAATGTGATGTGCCTTGAATGCAGCCTTGAAATCATCCCATTCAACCACATGACCCTCCTGCTGCAGGGCCAGGTAGTTCTCCCACCATAGGAGAGCTGGGCCGCGAGCTGCTGCGCCGCGAACACGACCTTGCAGTTGGAGGTGCAAGGCGTCGCCAGGATGGTGAACTTGGACTCAATGGCTCGAATCCAGGTGTCGGCCTCCAAGGGCTCATCAGCTCGTGAGAATATCGGCGGGTGCGTTGCCAGGAAATCCTCATATGGCCACCTGAGGCTGAGGGGCCCGTTGACCTCCCTGCTGAAGCATCTGCTGCTGCATCATTTGCTGCTGATGCTGCAGGTTCCGGAGAATCTCCGTTTGCGTGGCATACAGCTGCTGCCACGTCGGAGGTTGCTGCGGAGGAGGAGGTGGCGGTGGCTGTTGCTGCCCCTCTGGCCCCTGCTGGTTAGCGTTGGAGCCACTAGCATCGTGACCGCTGCGGGTGATTGCCATATGCAGTAGGTACTTGTATTAGCCACATTTCATAAGCTTGCATAATGAATGACAAGATAGAACGTGACAATATATTGTAGTGTACTACGCAGAATGACAAATCAGCATGCAGTTCGGGAGAAAAATCATATCTCCAACAGGAAACAAGTCAAATGCTCCAATTTGGTCAGTAGCTCGAAAATTTCATGCTCTACAACTTTCATGTTGGGCTCGGATTCAAATTCGGGCTGGAACTAAGCCGAAAAATTCAATCTCTAGCTCTCTGCGTTTGCTGTTTTTTCAGCAGGCCGAGCTGAAGTGTTTTGGTTGCCATTTTTATTTCGTTTAACCAAAAAGGGTTGCAATTTGGTGATCATCTTGTTTGACAAATTCCAAACAACTTTGTAGTTCACATCACAGCCCAGAAATGAATGGAAAACCCATCAATAATTAAAACAAGGTTAGCTGCAGAATGTTTTCAACACAGCCATTACAACTTCATCAAGTTTTGGTCGCACATCCATATCATTAAAATTACATTGCCACCAAAAGAACAAAAAAGGGGAGCTCAACTCCATCTAGCCTATTACCACATGAAGCCAAAATTTAGGCCTAGCGGAGGAGTAAACTTGCTACTACCACTCTAAAAATCATCTAAGTTGTTAGCGGTAGCCTCGCTGCCCATAGGTGAAGGTGGAGCTGGAAGGGGCGGCATGTCATCCTCGGTGTCCATGTCGGAATCGGGGGCCTCTCCTTCTCCATCCCCTCCTTCTTGGTCAAGAAGGTGCTGAGCGTCATGGGCGGCAAGCATAGCATTTGCATGCTCCAAGGTACCATGTACCTCCTCAAGCTCATCCCTTGTCTGTGATAACTCATTTTGGGTGTTGTTGTGTGCAATGTGGAGGTCATTCAATTGCCTCTCCAAGTCGGCAATCATGGCATCCCTTGTGGTCACCTCAATGGACAAGGAGGTCCTCTCAACCCCTATGTCACGGGCACGGGCGGACATGTCCATGGCAAGATTGAGCATCTCGCTCTGCGACCCGTCCAAGAAGTGCCTGCAAACGGTGATAGGCTCGTATCCATCTCATCATTAAGGCGGCTGCTGCGACGGGGTTCTCCGCCATCCTCAAAGGAGAGCTAAGGTAGCGTCTCATCCAGTGGGGATCGTCCGGGCTGGGTTGGTGGGAACAACCCCAGTAACTGGTGCTCTACCAACTCCTGGTTCTGAGCAACAAAAGAGCTAATGCCATTCAAGGCGGCTAGCTCACACGTCGTCTCCATGTGGTGTCCGTGAACTTCCACCGTCCAGGTGGGGGAGCTAGGACACGGCGGGTGGCGATATACCACCAATCGCACACGGGAACGAGTCACACACCGCGGTCCCGGATGATAGTCCTCTCGTACTGTGGCGGTGTAGGGTAGTCAAGCGCCTGTAAAACCGACCACAAGATGCTAGGGAAGCCTTTCCATCCCAAGCAGTCAGAGAAGGACACGTCGTTGGGGTAGCTGGCCAGGTCAGCGAGAGCGTCCATTCTGAACCAAAAAGAACAAGGGCAAGGTGAGAACCGGTTAGCGCCAAGAAAACAAAAACAGATTCAGGACAGTATAGTAAAAAATTGTAAAACTCAAAATCTACAAGCTCAAAAATTCTCAGCTTCGGCCAGAAGATTGTTTAAGTAATTCCTAACAAGTTTCATGTTGGAGGTTTGAGCAGAAACTGTCGTTAAGATGGTGTAAAAATTCAATTTTTATCTCACTGTCCCCAGAAATTTCCAGCAGACAGGGGGTTACCATTTTTAGCATAACTCCAGTTTACTGAACCATTTTCGTTGAAATTTCTACAGCATATACTTCATAATATTTTTGACAAGCTTCATGTTGAACACTTTTTCATTTGACAGAGTTTTTCAGTTTCGAATTAAGGGTGCAAACAGACTGGTCTCAGCAGGATTTTTGGGTTGTGATTTGAATTTTTTACGGCGGTTCGATTTGGCCATGTGTTAAATTCGATATTAATTCAGTGAGATGCAATGCATGAGCAGCCTATTCGTTCGCACCAACACACATGCCAATAACTTTTGGCCTACGAAGTTAGTGCTGGTGGCTAGGCAATATTCGTCTCTCCCTATATTATCTAGCCGACTCTTCTAACCGTTTCAACATACGGATTTGCGGTTAGTGTACCTGCAGAAAATTCCATTCCAGAGCATGTATAATCAACCTTTCGTGCCAGCACTCATGAAAGCGTCTCCATTCATTACCACCCGCTATAGAGGTGGCACCCGAACGTTTAACATTGAACGGCAATGTTCATATGTCACCAAAGCAACATATTGACAGTTTCATACGCTATTTCATGAGCGTATTGACTTTGTGCTGCCATCATATTTGCATATGATGCCGTAGTACGCTACAACAATCGCCGTACCTTGCGCCCACCATGCTATTCTAGTTTCATACGCCGTCACAGCGTATTGACTATGTGCCGCCACTATATTTGCATATAGTGCCGTGGTACGTTACAGCAATCGCCGTACCTTGCGCCCACCATTGCGTAAAGTAAATGACAGAATGAAATATGCTGGAAGTCAGTATAATATACTATTTTCCACCTATCATATCGTGATCCCTTAACCCACATAGGCTTCACGCTCTAGGTAAACATCCTTAACGGTCCTATTAATAACTTTCCATCGCAAACGCGGCGGAAGTACGAGTTGGCAAGTTTTATTCAAAAATATTTATTAAAGGTTTGTTGCTCTCTCCGGTGTGCTGTTTCGGCTCTGATGCCAGCTGTGGCGGACCACTCCGAAATCATTCCAAGTTAAGTACCTCGGGACCACTAATCAAGTAGTCAGGCACTTAATCCGGAATAAGCTGGAGCGCCGTCGGATTAAACCCGATTAACCACGTTCTTTTTTCTCCGATCGAAACAACAGCACGCCCACGCGAAGGTGAGTTCCAGAGATTACAACATTCCACAGATTAACATACACAAATAGAATCTCAAAGTTATTACAAACCGAGTTCAAATTTAAATCAGAGTATAAAAGTCTTGCAGCGGAATTTAAAGTTTCATAGCAGCGGAAGAATCTAACGACGATACAAATAACACCATGCTGAAGCCTGCCACGATGCTATTTCTCCCGATCCTCGCAGAGGACGGAACCTATTCGATGTGCCAGCCAGGGGGAACCTGGGCAGGCCAAGTCAAAGCATCGACGGCCCACATCCAACATGGTACCTGTAAATCAATGCCACAAGCAAGGCTGAGTATACTAATACTCAGCAAAGCTTACCCGTCGGGTGAAATCTACATCACCGACATCTAGACAATGAGAGGCTTTTGGCTGGTGGGTTTGTTTGCAAAAAAGCAACTAAGAGTAGGTCCTTGCTTTCAAGTTTTAGCATCATATTCTAGTAAATTTAACCATTCTAGATTAGCATCCTCTCTAAGCATACAAGTGGTGCAATACAACTTAATTCATAGAACAAGTTTATCAATCTCAAAGTTCCACTTGTTACTCAATGTAGCATGGCGGTCAAGCAGTCTCATTAACCGCGAGAAGCGGACAGTTCGAACCGAATTTCTGCTACCTGGCCAGGGGAAACCCAACATACACGGATACTATGCTTGCTATAAAAAGGTACAAGCGTTTCCCAACCTTTCCCATCGATCCACAATTCGGAACCGGGTCCATTTCCTTAGGATAAAGGTTTACTGCTTCACTCACAGTCTCACGCATATATCCACAAGTGTACGGCAGGGGAAAACAAAGTTTCCAAGGAGAGATGGCTATCGGCCCTAGCTGCTTCAATCTGGTACCGGGCTTACCGGCTCCCATATACCGGCATGCATGTGGTACGTTCAAAAACTTGACACACTCATCCACACATTTCGACCTTAGATCAATTATCATACACGGACGGGAGATCTACATCTATCATCCCGCCCGTCAATCCTTATGATTCCAACATAAGTAAAGACAAGCAATTCCTATGTCTCGCGAGTGACAGGAAATCACTCGACTTGTAACGGACCTAAAGCAATGCCTCCGGGTTGGTCGCTCCTGCACCGGCACCTTCCTCCGGGACCCCTTCCTCGTCAGCGGGGATGAGGTGGTAGTTGCCGTCCGGGATAGCGCCTTCTACATGAGATGCATAGTTTAAGGTGGCTGCCTATTGACCCTAAGTATTAAGGCCTTGAAGGCCATATTCACCTAGACATGCTTAAGTACTACTATTTTCTTCACAAAAACAGGGTAGAGGTGTGGAAAAGTTTTATTTGACTTCGATGGTGATTGTGTACATATATAAAAGAATTCTATTTATTACTTCACGATTTAGGGTGCTGTTCTGGAATTTTCAGATTCCATCTATTTTATTTTAACTAACTAACAAAAAGGTTTATTCTTTTATAAAAATCAATTTCCATCTAGATTACTTCTCATTTTTGTTTCTCCTTTTCTGCTCATCATTTTTATCTATAAACTTTTATGACAGCTACTGGAGTATAAGAGTTAAGCTCACTCCAAAATTTAGCTAAATCTGAGCTACACATAATTTATTAAAAATAAATCAATCAGCTGTCTGCAGACATGAAATAAATTCATATAAAATTGAAAATTTATCCAACTCAGGAGATTTTCCTACCAAAGCTAGTCATAAGCATGAGGAGGGCTCTGGCCAAGTGGTGGCTCAAAATAACCCTTGGACAGTCCTCAATAATTTTCTATCCAAAAACACATATTTATTTATTTGCTAGTCTAAACAGAGCAAAAATTAAGTTTTTCATTTTTAACAGATGTGATAACAAGTTTGTAGTTCTCTGGAGCAAAGAGGTGATTTTTCACTGCATAGATTATTTTTAATAATTTCTATACTGCAAAAAGACAGGAAACACATTTTAATTCATAACTGAAGCTACACTTCATATTTTTCGGTCCCCTTTGGACACAATCTGTCCAAAGTCACTACAACAACATATACAAATATCAACCCTAGCGGAGCTCTGGATTTGAAATGGTGCACAAGTTTCAATTTCCACAGTTTGAATTTTAATTCAAAAATGGTCCATCAAAAGTATACACATGCCTAAAGGAGATTGGAGTTTACAATCTCACGAATCCAGGAGTATTTTTGTGCATTTTTCTGATTTTTGTACGATTTTTAACGGATTTTACAAGATTCGGGGAAAAATTAGATCTAGGCTTAAGAATCTTTTACGCAGGGAACCCTAGAACTTTCAAAACTTTTACGAACAAGTCCCTGGTTTTTGCGCAGAGGACCCTAGAACTAAAAAAGGGGAACGCGAACGAGTCCTTGGGCTCGTCGGCGTTGTTACGCCGGCGAAACGACGGCGAACAGGCGGTCGTGGGATGTTGGGGGAAAATGAAGAGGAGCTCACCGCGAGTCGGTTGAGGTAGGGCTCGCGGTCGAGATGGAGCGGCGCGGCTCGTCGACGTTTGAGCGGCGGTGCGGTCTGCTCCGGCGAGGTCGCTGGCGGTCTACGGTGGTCGAGGCGGTGCGCGGGGGAGGCTCGTGAGCTTCACGGGATGATGGTGGAGCTCGTCGTGGGGTTCTCCTGCTGTGGGGATGGCCGGGTATAAGGGCTCGACGTTGAGTGTCTCGATTCGCTGCGAGAGGGCCTCGATTCAAGCTGGCAGGGAGTTGCTCGAGCAGCTAAGCGGGGGTGAGTGAGCGAGGCTGCACCGACGGGGATTGGAAAGGTGGTTGGATCGTGGGCGTGTTGATTCGAGGTTGCGGCGGGCAAGGTCAGCTCGGGCTCACGGTGTCCGGAGTGAAGACGACGGAGCGAGCGTGGGGAAAGCAAATGGCCTAGTGTGTGACTGAGGAAAGGGTGTGTGACGCTCGTGAAGGATTTGGAGTGCATTAGGGGCACTGAGCGGCTCGGAGGTGTGTGTGCGCGTGCACGGGACGTCATGTCGCCATTGATGCGCCGGAAGCTCGAGCAGAGCGCGGACGGCTCGATTGGGCGAGGGAGATCGTCCGTGGGGCAGTGGAGATCGTCTTACAGGGCTCTTGGAGCATAGCGGGACGGCATCTTCCGCGGGAGGCGCTGCACGACGCTAGCGCGCGAAGCGCGCGCCACGGCCGACGGGTCAGCGACCGCCATGATGACGCTCCGCGGCGCGAGCAAGACGGCTTGACGGACGGCGATGCGACGGCTCGGGAGGGACTGGACAAGTGTTAGCGACAAGCGCCAGCATCCGCCGTGGCTCGGCCAGCTCGACGCCGCCTGCGCGCTCGCGGCCACGTGGCGGCCCGAGCCTCAGCCAGCGCAGGCGCCGCCAGGGCACTGTAGGCGTACCCGTGGAGCTCGTTTTCAATTCGAATTATTCTCCAAAAAAAATTGAACTGAACTTGAAAAAGTGTGAACAAATAAAAGTTGCAGTTTGGGAGATGGGACACAACTTTCTCTTTTTGGGATGAACCTGAAGATTTCAAAGTTTCGAGCTCAAACAAACCCAAAAAAACAAGAAGGTGGCTCAGAACTGGAATTCGAGTTTTTGAGGGGCCAAACTGCAAAATTTTCAAAAGTTCCAAACAGTGACTAGGGTTTTATTCAGTGAGACAAACAACTTTTATTTTTGAGATTTTCAAGTTTAGTACAAAAATCTCGAGTTTTTTGTTGGGTGTCAAACAACCCTTGTTTTTGAATTTAAATTTGAATTTTGGATGGATTTTGGAGTTTCACCCATAATTCCCTTTTGCATTGATTTTCAATGTGCTTTTAATCTTTTTGACATCTGAGATGTCACATTGACCCCCTCACGTTGCGCCCTGAGCGTACGTCAATCTCGATGCCTTGGGTTATGCTGCCTATGTTGAACCAAAACGGCTACTGTGCTTGTTAGGGTTGTTTTGTGAAGTCCTCGTAACATAAGTTCTTTTGGATTTA
>JACEFO010002887.1:0-88790 GCA_015342445.1 Digitaria exilis
CATGTGAAATGTGGACTAAAATCATACATACCAAATATCATATGTTATATCAACTGCGGGGAGCGTAAGATTGCATCAACAAGTTACCCGAAAAGTTCCAATCAGGCTGGGAAGTAAAACATTTCCTACTGATTTAATTCTGCTTGGTATGGAAGGACAATTGACATTGTGTTTAGGAGCCATTGGATGACTCAACATAAGGTGTGCTAGATGTTTGCGGGAACGAGTTGTTGAAATAAACTCGCCTACGCATGCCCTAGTGGTCTATAATCTGCACAACGGACTTGCGCCAATGCGTGTGCTTATACAACTGGTAGAAACTCCAACTAAAGGACATTCCGGTGGTATGTGAGTATGCCGATGTTTTTCCGGATTTGACTTACCTGGGGTTTGCCGCGGATAGGAGCATTGAATTGTGATTGAAGCTTCAACCCTGGCACACGCACATATCAAGGAGACCATATAGAATGCCACCACATGAATTGGCTGAATTTGAAATCAACTCCAAGAAACTGCTAGACAAGGGTTTCATTCGTCCAAGTGTATCGCCTGGGGATGTCTTCGCTATCTTTGTGAAGAAGCAAGCCGACCATCCTTGTAGGTTGGTATTGATTACCGCCTCTCAATGCGGTAATATTAAGAACAAATACCCAGTCCCCCGTATGACATTCCTGTTGACCAACTAGCTGGCGCCAGAGTGTTCTCCAAGATTGACTTCGCTCTGGCTATCACCGAAATAAAATAGGCCTTGTGACAGTCCAGACTGCCTTTTCTATACGTTATGGACTTTATGAATTCTTGGTTATGTCTTGTGGACTCACCAATGCCCCTGCCTACTTCATTACTCATGAATTCGGTCTTCATGTCTGAGCTAGATAAGTTTGTAGTGGTTTTCATTGACGACATTCTTATATATTCTAAGAATGAGGAAGAGCTGCCGAGCACCTTCGCATTGTTCTTCAAAGGTTGAGAGATCACCAGCTCTACGCCAAGTTCTCCAAGTGTGAATTCTGGCTAGAGAGCGTGAAATTCTTAGGTCACACGGTTTCAAGGATGGTATATCCGTAGATCCAGCCAAAGTGCAAGAGGTGCTAGATTGGCAACCACCTACCTCTGTCCACGAGATTCGGAGTTTTTCTGGGTTTAGCCGGTTATTATCGCCGTTTTATTCCGGACTTCTCGCGGATTGCGAAACCCATGACCGAACTCTTTAAAGAAGGAGTCAAGTTTGAGTGGAATGACAAATGTGATGAAGCCTTCCACACTTGAGAAAGCATTTAACTTCAGCCCCAGTTTTGGCTCAGCCCGATTGCACCAAGCCTATGATGTCTATTGCGATGCATCAGGCACCGGACTTGGCTGTGTCCTCATGCAAGAGAACCGAGTCATTGCTTATGCTTCTCGAGCACTTAGGCCTCATGAGCAAAACTACCCCATGCATGATCTTGAGTTAGCAGCGGTTATCATGCTCTCAAGATGTGGAGACACTATTTGATGGGTGTTCCATGCAACATATACACAGACCACAAGAGCCTCAAATATGTCTTCACTCAGGCACATCTGAATATGAGACAACGAAGATGGTTGGAATTAGCAAAGGATTATGACCTTAGTGTGCATTACCACCCTCGGGAAGGCAAATGTGGTTGCGGATGCGCTAAGCCGCAAAGCTCATTGTCATTGTCTTTCCGTGGAATCCTACGCTGACACCTTGTGTCATGAAATGGCAAAGCTCAACTTAGAGATTGTTCCACACGGGTACTTCAACCATATTGCAGTTGAACCAACCTTGCACGATCAGATTGTTGTAGCCCAATTAAATGACGCGAGCATTAAAATCCTTAAAAGGAAATTGTCAAAGGAGAAGTGAAAGAGAAGTACAAGTGTTTCTGGCTAGATGGGCAGGGAGTGATGTGGTTTGGACATCGCCTCGTGGTGCCCAAAAACACGGAACTCCGGAGGAAGATTATGGATGAGGCCCATCTCTCTAAATTTTCCATCCATCCCGGTAGCACCAAAATGTACCAAGATTTGAAACAAAATTTTTGGTGGACTCGATGAAGCGTGAAATTGCCACATATGTGTCGGAATGTGACACGTGCCAGCGGGTTAAGGCTAGCCACTTGAAGGTAGCAGGCACGCTTCAACCTCTACCTATTCCCTCATGGAAGTGGGAAGATATAAGCATGGATTTCATTGTTGGACTTCCCAGAACCCCTCAGGGGCATGACTCCATTTGGGTAATTGTGGATCGTCTTACCAAGACCGCACATTTTATTCCGGTCAATACCATTTATACCGCTAAGAGGTACGCGGAGATTTATTTGGAACGGATCGTTTGTCTACATGGGGTACCCAAGACGATAATTTCATATCGTGGTGCTCCGTTCGTAGCACGCTTTTGGGACAATTGCAATTATCCTTAGGCACAAAACTGATCCGTAGTTCAGCGTATCACCCTCAAACCGATGGGCAGACAGAAAGAGTAAATCAAATACTTGAGGATATGCTTCGAGCTTGTGTTATTCATTATGGAAAGAATTGGGAGAAGTGTTTATCTCTGGCCGAATTCTCCTATAGACAACAGCTACCAGGCGAGTCTTAAATGGCACTTTCAAAGCCTTATATGGTAGAAGATGTCGGACCCCGTTGTGTTGGTCCCAGGCAGGCGAGAGGTATACCTATGGCCCTGACCTTGTAAAAGAAGCAGAAGAAAATGTTAGGATCGTTCATGAAAATTTGAGAACCGCCCAGTCACGACAAAAGAGTTACTTTGATCAACGGCGGAAGTGTGGCGGACCACTCCGAAATTATTCCAAGTTAAGTACCCCGGACCACTAACCGAGTAGTCAGGCACTTAATCCGAAATAAGCTGGAGCGCCGTCGGATTAAACCCGATTAACCACGTTCTTTTTCTTGATCGAAACAACAGCACGCCACACGAAGGTGAGTTCCAGAGATTACAACATCCCACAAATTAACTTACACAAATAGTTTCTCAAAGTTATTACAAACCAAGATTGAAATGAAATCAGAGTATCGAAGTCTTGCAGCGGAAATAAAATAGTTCATTGCAGCGGAAGTAAATAAACTAACGACGATAACAAATAACACCATGCTGAAGCCTGCCACGGTGCTACTCCTCCCGATCCTCGCCAGAGGACGGACCCCATTCGATGTGCCAGCCAGGTGGAACCTGGACAGGCCAAGTCAAAGCATCGACATCCAAAGGAATACCTGTAAAATAATGCCACAAGCAAGGCTGAGTATACTAATACTCAGCAAGACTTACCCGTCGGGTGAAAACTACATCACCGACATCTAGACAATGAAAGGCTTTTGGCTAGTGGGTTTGTTTGCCAAAAAGCAACTAAATAAGTCCTTGCTTTCAAGTTTTAGCATCATATTCTAGTAAATTTAACCATTCTAGATTAGCATCCTCTCTAAGCATACAAGTGGTGCAATACAATTTAATTCATACAACAAGTTCATAAATCTCATAATTCCACTTGTTACTCAATGTAGCAAGGCGGTCAAGCAGTCTCATTAACCGCGAGAAGCGGACAGTTCGAACCGAATTTGTGCTACCTGGCCAGGGAAAACCAACACACACGGATACTCTGCTTGCTATAAAAGGTACAAGCATTTCCCAACCTTTCCATCGATCCACAATTCGGAACCGGGTCCATTTCCTTAGGATAAAGGTTTACTGCTTCACTCACAGCATCACGCATATATCCACAAGTGTACGGCAGGGGAAAAACAAAGTTTCCAAGGAGAGATGGCTATCGGCCCTAGCTGCTTCAATCTGGTACCGGGCTTACCGATCCCCATACATCGGCATGCATGTGGTACGTTCAAAAACTTGACACACTCAACCACACGTTTCGACCTTAAATCAATTATCATACACGGACGGGAGATTCTACATCTATCATCCCGCCCGTCAATCCTTATGATTCCAACATAAGTAAAGACAAGCAATTCCTATGTCTCGCGAGTGACAGGAAATCACTCGACTTGTAACGGACCTATAGCAATGCACTATCGATCCTTTCATACTAGTATTGCAAGTCATAGGTACTAGGAAAATGTGCAGCTAAGGTATTCAATCAACTCCTTGAACGTAAATGCACAAGCATAGAGAAGTCATAATGCATAATTGGTAAAGTAGGTTATGCTCCGGGGCTTGCCTTCTTGCTTGGACTGGGGTTTAGCCTCCGGGTTGGTCCACTTCTACAACGCGCACCGTGCTCCGGACTCCTTCCTCGTCTGCGGGGATGAGGGTGTGTCCGCCGTCTGGGATAGCGCCTTCTACATGATATGCCACAGTTTAAGGTGGCTGCCTTTAGATCCTAAGACTAAGGCCTTTGAAGGCCATAATCACCTAGACATGCTTAGGCATTTCTATTTTCTTTCAAAAAGCAGTGTAGGTGTGGAAAAAGTTTTATGTTGAATTCGATGGTGATTGTGTACATATATAAAAAGGATTATATTTATTTCCTTTCACAAAGTTGGGTGCTGTTCTGGAATTTCAGATTCTATCCATTTTATTTTACTAATTAACCAAAAGGTTTATTCTTTTATATAAATCAATTTCCACCTAAATTCCTTCCTATTTTTGTTTCTCCATTTCTGTTCATCATTTTTAGCTATAAAATTTATGACAGCTACTGGAGTATAAGAGCTAAGCTCACTCCAAAACTTAGCTAATTTTGAGCTACACATAATTTATTAAAAATGTGCAAACAGCTGAATGCAGAAAATGAAATAAATTCATAATAAATTGAAAATTCATCCATTTCAGGAGATCTTCCTACCAAAGCTAAGCATAAGCATGAGGAGGGCTCTGGCCAAGTGATGGCTCAAAATCACCCTTGGGTAGTCCTCAATAATTTTCCATCCAAAAACACATATTTAATTATTTACCATCCTAACAGAGCAAAAATTAAGTTTCTCATTTTTCACAGGTGTGCTAACAAGTTTTTAGCCCTCTGGAGCAAAATGGTGATTTTTCACTGCCCAGATTATTTTTAATGATTTCTGCACTGCAAAAAGACAGAAAACCTATTTTAATTCATAACAGGAGCTGTAGTTCATATTTTTAAGTCCCCTTTGGACACAAGCTGTCCAAAGTCACTACAAACAACATATCCAAAGCTCAACCCTAGCGTAGCTCTGGATTTGAGATGGTGCACAACTTTAGGTTTTCATAGTTTGAATTTTAATTCACATACAGTTCGTCAAAGTAATAAACATGTCTAATAGAGATTGTAGTTTAGACTCTCTCGAATCCAGAGAGTATTTTTGTGCATTTTTTTCTGATTTTTGTACGATTTTTAATGGAATTTTACAAGTTTCGGGAAAATCAACCTAGACCTTAAGAATCTTTTTACGCAGAGAACCCTAGACCTTTTAAAACTTCGCGAACCAGTCCTGCACTTTTGCACAGAGGCCCCTAAACAAAGGTAGACGCATGAAGAAAGGTCCCTGGGGCCTCACCGAGTTGCGCCGGGCAACTTACGGCGAACTAGGCACGGGGAAGTGGGGGAAATGATCTTGGGCTCACCACGAGTCGTTTGAGGACGGTTTGGAGGCGGGGGAGGTCGGAGTTGTGCCGGCGACGAGGAGGTGGCGGCGCGGCCGCCGCGGCTTCTACGCCGGTGAGCTCGGGGTCGTTCGCCGAGGGTTCGAGGGGTCCTAGAGCACCAGTGGAGCTCGAGGAA
Source organism: Digitaria exilis (assembly GCA_015342445.1). Taxonomy (NCBI): domain Eukaryota; kingdom Viridiplantae; phylum Streptophyta; class Magnoliopsida; order Poales; family Poaceae; genus Digitaria; species Digitaria exilis. The sequence continues at coordinate 5,727 of JACEFO010002887.1, forward strand.
GCCAATGGTGTGCTCGGTTGACCTCGGGGACGGCTCGGAGTAGGGGCTCGACGTGCGGGTGCTCGGTGGCCGGAATTCGCGATTTGGGGGAAATCTCAACTTCTCGCCGGAGAAAGGACAATAGCTATGGGGAAAGTGGGGGAAAATGGAGCTGGAGTAGAGGGCTAGCTTTGTGCGGGACGAACTTGGGAATGGTGGAGTGTGGAGGGTGAATTTCTCGGAGAAGCTCGGCTCGGTTCGCGCGGCGCGAGGAAGAAGAAGACCGAGCGAGCGCGGGGGAAGTGGAAATGGCCAAGTGAGCGAGTGAGAGGAGGGGTTGGAGTGCGCGGTTGGAGTGCTGGGCACGCGAGAGTGGCACAGTGCGGCCTCGGAGCGTGCGAGCACGTGGGTGGCTGTCGCGGTCGCCATTGATGGCGCGGCGAACTCGAACAGAGCGCACACGCGCGGTTGGGCGTCAAAGATCATCGCGTGATGAAGTGGAGATCCTCAGCAGAGGCTTTGGCGCGACGCGAATGGACTCTACCGCCTGCAGTGCGCTCGGCGCGGCGCGAGCACGCGTGCGGCCACGGCGCGCGCGCGACCGTATGATGGCGCTCCGCGGCGCGAGGCGAGGCGAGGCGACGGCGGCGAAGTGATGGCTCGGGAGTGGCCGGACAAGAGCTAGGCGACAAGCGCCAGCGTCCGCCGCGGCTTGGCCAGCTCAGCGCCGCCTGCGCCGCTCGCCGGCCACGTGGCGGCCGAACTCCGGCCAGCGCAGCGCGCGCCAGGGGCACTGTAGCATGCCCGTGGAGCTCCGATTTCAAATTCGAATTTTCTCCAAAAATTCGAACTGAACTTCGAAACGGGTAAAATTAAAAGTTGGGGTCTGAGGTGTGGGACACAACTTTCGAGCTTGGACCAGGCACTTCGACCAGGCGCTACGGCGCTTCGAGCTTGAACCGCGAGCTCGAGCTTGCCGAGCCTCGAATGGTCGGAAACGCCGCTCGAGGGTGAGTGCCCCCCTCGAGCTTGGCTGCGGAGCCTCGAGGGTGACGGAACGTCGCTCGAGGGTGAGTCCTCGAGCTTGGCTGCGGAGCTCGAGCGTGACGGAACGTCGCTCGAGGGTGAGTCCTCGAGCTTGGCTGCGGAGCCTCGAGCGTGACGGAACGTCGCTCGAGGGTGAGTCCTCGAGCTTGGCTGCGGAGCCTCGAGCGTGACGGAAACTACTGGCTAGGCTCGATCGTGACGGACATAGCTCGATCGTCACGGACATAGCTCGATCGTCACGGACATAGCTCGATCGTCACGGACAATACTGACTAGGCTCGATCGTCATGGACATAGCTCGATCGTGACGGACATTCCCGCTCGAGGGTCATCGAGCGGAACGAACGCCGTGGCGAGGTTGTCGCAAAGGGCTGTTGGTGATGACAACTACTCCTTTGGTCCGAGATTTTTAGATTTCAGTTGGGTGCCAAACAACCCTTGTTTTTGAATTATAATTGAATTTTTGACGAATTTTTTTTTTTGAATTTCAACCCAATTTCCTGTTGCATTGATTTTAATTGCACTTTTTAATTCTTTTGACATCAGAGATGTCACAGCCTACCCCCTTAAAAGGAATCTCGTCCCGAGATTCGATTAAACCTAGAGATAGAGAGGGGGAAAGAATACCTCGGCTTATGAAAGTAATGTCGGGGAAATTCTTCCTAAGATAGTCCTCGGTTTCCCACGTGGCTTCATCTTCGGAGTGATGACTCCACTGAACTTTGTACATTTTAACTCCCTTCCTTCGTGTTTGTCGCTCTTTCTCGTCGAGGATCATAACAGGATACTCATCATAAGAGAGATCCGGTTCAACCGAGAGTTCCTCTTCAATAACCTCGGTTGGAACACGAAGACACCTCTTGAGTTGAGAAACATGGAATACATTGTGTACCGCTGAAAGTTTCTCGGGAGCTTCAGTTGATAGGCTTACCGCCCACATTGCTGAGTGATTTCATACGGCCGATATAGCGAGGTGCAAGCTTTCCTTTTAGTCCAAATCTTTGCACACCCTTGGTCGGGGAGACTTTAAGATACACGTGATCACCAACTTCAAACTGAAGTGGCTTCCGCCGCTGATCAAAGTAGCTCTTTTGCCGTGACTGGGCGGTCTTCAAATTCTCCCGAATGATCCTAACCTTTTCTTCTGCTTCCTTCACAAGGTCAGGGCCATAAGTATATCTCTCGCCTCCTGGGACCAACACAACGGGGTCCGACATCTTCTACCATACAAGGCTTCGAAAGGTGCCATTTAAGACTCGCTTGGTAGCTGTTGTTATAAGAGAATTCGGCCAGAGATAAACACTTCTCCAATTCTTCCGTAATGGATAACACAAGCTCGAAGCATATCCTCAAGTGTTTGATTTACCCTTTCCGTCTGCCCATCGGTTTGTGGGTGATATGCTGAACTACGGATCAGTTTGGTGCCTAGGGACATTTGCAATTGTTCCCAAAAGCGTGCTACGAACAGAGTACCACGATCTGAAATTATCGTCTTGGGTACTCCATGTAGACAGACGATCCGTTCCAAATAAATTTCCGCGTACTTCTTAGCAGTGTAAATGGGTATTGACTGGAATAAAATGTGCGGTCTTGGTAAGGCGGTCCACAATTACCCAAATGGAGTCATGCCCCTGAGGGGTTCTGGGAAGTCCAACAATAAAGTCCATGTTTATGTCTTCCACTTCCATGAGGGAATAGGTAGAGGTTGAAGCGTGCCTGCTACCTTCAAGTGGCTGGCCTTAACCCGCTGACATGTGTCACATTCCGACACATATGTGGCAATTTCTCGCTTCATCCGAGTCCACCAAAAGTTTTGTTTCAAATCTTGGTACATTTTAGTGCTGCCGGGATGGATAGAAAATTTAAGAGAGATGTGCCTCATCCATAATCTTCCTCCGGAGTTCCGTGTTTTTAGGCACCACGAGGAGATGCCCAAACCACATTACTCCCTGCCCATCTAGCCGGAAACATTTGTACTTCTCTTTCACCTTCTCCTTCGACAATTTCCGTTTAAGAACTTTAATGCACGCGTCATTTAATTGGGCTACAACAATCTGATCGTGCAAGGTTGGTTCCACTGCAATATGGTTGAAGTACCCGTGTGGAACAATCTCTAAATTGAGCTTTGCCATTTCGTGACACAGGGTGTCGGCATAGGACTCCACGGAAAGACAATGACAACGAGCCTTGCGGCTTAGTGCATCCGCAACTACATTAGCCTTCCCGGGGTGATAATGCACACTAAGGTCATAGTCCTTTGCTAACTCCAACCATCTTCGCTGCCTCATATTCAAATGTGCCTGAGTGAAAACATATTTGAGGCTCTTGTGGTCTGTGTATATGTTGCAGGGAACACCCATCAAATAGTGTCTCCACATCTTGAGAGCATGAATAACCGCTGCTAACTCAAGATCATGCATGGGGTAGTTTTGCTCATGAGGCCGAAGTGCTCGAGAAGCATAAGCAATCACTCGGTTTTCTTGCATGAGAACACAGCCAAGACCGGTGCCTGATGCATCGCAATAGACATCATAAGGCTTGGTGCAATCGGGCTGAGCCAAAACTGGGGCTGAAGTTAAATGTCTTCGCAAGGTGTGGAAAGCTTCCTCACATTTGTCATTCCACTCAAATTTAACTCCTTTCTTCAAGAGTTCGGTCATGGGCTTTGCTATCCGAGAGAAATCCGGAATAAAACGACGGTAATAACCGGCTAAACCCAGAAAACTCCGAATCTCGTGGACAGATGTAGGTGGTTGCCAATCTAGCACCTCTTGCACTTTGGTTGGATCCACGGATATACCATCCTTGGAAACCGTGTGGCCTAAGAACTTCACGCTCTCAAGCCAGAATTCACACTTGGAGAACTTGGCATAGAGCTGGTGATCTCTCAGCCTTTGAAGAACAATGCGAAGGTGCTCAGCATGCTCTTCCTCATTCTTGGAATATACAAGAATGTCGTCAATGAAAACCACCACAAACTTGTCTAGTTCAGACATGAAGACCGAATTCATGAGGTACATGAAATAGGCTGGGGCATTCGTGAGTCCAAAGGACATAACAGGAATTCAATAAAGTCATATCGTGTGGAAAGGCAGTCTTTGGAATGTCACATGCCTGATTTTGATTTGGTGATAGCCAGAGCGAAAGGTCAATCTTGGAGAACACTCTGGCGCCAGCTTAGTTGGTCGAACAAGATGTCAATACGGGGAAGCGGGGTACTTGTCTTAATAGTTACTACGCATTGAGAGGCCGGTAATCAATACACAACCTCAAGGAATGGTCCTTTTTTCTTCACAAAGATAGCGGGATCATCCCAAGGTGATACACTTGGACGAATGAAACCCTTATCTAGCAATTCCCTGGAGTTGAATTTTTAATTCAGCCAATTCATTGGGCGGCATTCTATACGGTCTCTTTGATATAGGTGCTGTGCTAGGTTGAAGTTCAATCACAAATTCAACGTCCCTATCCGGCGGCATCCCAGGTAAGTCATCCGGAAATACATCGGCATACTCACATACCACCGGAATGTCCTTTAGTTGGGTTTCTACCATTGTGTAAGCGCACGCATCGACGCAAGTCCGTTGTGGCAGATATAGCACACTCGGGCCAATGCGTAGGCGAGTTTATCTCAACAACTCGTTCTGCAACATCTAGGACAACCTTATGTTGAGTCATCCAATTGGCTCCTAACACAATGTCAATTCCTTCCATTCCCAGCAGAATCAATCAGTAGGAAATGTTTTACTTTCCCAGCCTGATCGAACCTTGTGGGTGACTGGTTGGATGCAATTTTACCTCCCGCAGTTGATATCACATAAGATGATTTGTATGGTGAGATTTTAATCCGCATTTCACATGAAACCTTGTGCTTATAAAAACTATGTGTTGCCCCGGAATCAAACAATATCACAAGCAGGTTGAGTGCAGATAGGGAAAGTACCAGTCATGTCTGGGGCTCCCTCGGGTAAGTCGGCCAAGGTGGTGTAGTTGAGCCGTCCTTGGCGAACTTGCACACGCTGCTGCTGTTTGCCCCTTGCCTTGCTGAGTTCCTGAGCGTTGGTTTTGCTGCTTGTTCTGCGGGCAATCCTTGATAAAATGATCTTTACTTCCACACTTGAAGCACTGATAGCCGGCTCCTGGGCGAGCTGGCTGCTGTGCATTTTGCCTTGGTGCTTGCTGCTGCTGCGGCGGGTGGAGGGAAACGAGGCGCGTTAGGCTGTGGCGGCTAGCAACCCATCCACCTCCCTGAGGTGCCCTGGACTGTCCCTGCGGTGCAGCCGGGGGAACCAAGCGGAACTTCTGTGGCTGCGCGCTCGACGGTCCAGCGGGAGTCCTTCCTCTTCTTCTCCGCCTTGTGCACCACATTGGCGTCTTCCTGGGTGATGGCAAGGTTCACGAGATCGCCGTACGTGGCAGCACGGGTGGTGGCCAACTGTGCCTTCAACTTGGTGTTTAAGGCCACGTCGGAACCTCTCTAGCTTCTTCTCGTCGGAGTCGGCGTGATGACCCGCATAAGGGCACAGACCATTGAAGGCCTGGGAGTACTGGAGCACTGTGCGGGTACCGCTGGGTCAGCGCCAAAACTCATTCAACTTCCGCTCTACCAGACCGGCCGGAATGTGATGAGCCTTGAATGCAGCCTTGAACTCACCCACTCAACCACATGACCCTCCTGCTGCAAGGGCCAGGTAGTTCTCCCACCAAAGGAGAGCTGGCCGCGGAGCTGTTGCGCCGCGAACCGACCTTGCGGTTGGAGGTGCAAGGCGTCGCCAGGATGGTGAATTTGGACTCGATAGCTCGAATCCAGGTGTCGCCTCCAGGGGCTCATCAGCTCGAGAGAAAATCGGCAGGTGCGTTGCCAGAAAATCTTCGTATCTAGCCACCTGAGGCTGAGGGGCCCGTTGACCTCCCTGCTGCAGCATCTGCTGCTGCATCATCTGTTGCTGATGCTGCAGGTTCCGGAGAATCTCCGTTTGCGTGGCGTAGAGCTGCTGCCACGTAGGAGGTTGCTGCGGTGGAGGAGGTGGCGGTGGCTGTTGCTGCCCCTCTGGCCCCTGCTGGTTAGCGTTGGAGCCACTAGCGCGTGACCGCTGCGGGTGATTGCCATCTGCAGTAGGGACTTGTATTAGCCAATTCCATAAAGCTTGCATAATGAATGACAAGATAGAACGTGACAATATATTAAGTGTACTGCGCAGAAGACAAATCAGCACGCAGTTCGGGAGAAAATCATATCTCCCAACAGGAAACAAGTCAAATGCTCCCATTCGGTCAGTAGCTCGGAAATTTTATGCTCTACAACTTTCATGTTGGGCTCCGAATCAAATTCGGACTGGAACTAAGCCGAAAAATTCAATCTTTAGCTCTCTGCATTTGCTGTTTTTCAGCAGGCCGAGCTATAGTGCTTTGGTTGCCATTTTTATTTCGGCTTAACCAATGGGGTTGCAATTTGGTGATCATTTTGTTTGACAAATTCCAAACAACTTTTGTAGTTCACATCACAGCCCAGAAATGAATGGAAAACCCATCAATAATTAAAACAAGGTCAGCTGCAGAATGTTTTTCAACACAGCTATTACACTTCATCAAGTTTTTACACCACAACCACACCATTAATTTACATTGCCACCAAAAGGTAAAGAGGGGGAGCTCAACTCCATCTAGCCTATTACACGACGAAGCCAAAACTTAGGCCTAGCGGAGGAGTACTTGCTACTACCCACTCTAAAAATCATCCAAGTTGTTAGCGGTAGCCTCGCTGCCCATAGGTGAAGGTGGAGCTGGAAGGGACGGCATGTCCTCCTCGGTGTCCATGTCGGAATCGGGGGCCTCTCCTTCACCATTCCCTCCTTCTTGCTCAAGAAGGTGTTGAGCGTCATGGGCGGCAAGCATACCATTTGCATGCTCCAAGGTACCATGTACCTCCTCAAGCTCATCTCTAGTTTGTGCTAACTCATTCTGGGTGTTGTTGTGTGCAATCTGGAGGTCATTCAATTGCCTCTCCAAGTCAGCAATCATGGCATCTCTAGTGGTCACCTCAATGGACAAAGAGGTCCTCTCAACCCCTATGTCACGGGCGCGAGCGGACATGTCCATAGCAATGTTGAGCATCTCGCTCTGCGACCGTCCAAGAAGTGCCTGCAAACGGTGATACGCCCGTATCCACCTCATCATCAAAGCGGCTGCTGCGACGGGTTCTCCGCCATCCTCAAAGGAGAGCTAAGGTAACGCCTCATCCAGTGGGGGTCATCTGGCTGAGTCGGCGGGAATAGACCCAGCAACTGGTGCTCAACTAACTCCTGGTTTTGGGTAACAAAGGAGCTAATGCCATTCAAGGCAGCTAGCTCGCACGTCGTCTCCATGTGGTGCCCGTGAACTTCCACCGTCCAGGTGGGAGAGCTAGGACACGGCGGGTGGCGGTATACCACCAAACGCACACGGGAACGAGTCACACCACGGTCTCGGATGAGGATTCTCTCATATTGTGGCGGTGTAGGGTAGCCAAGTGCCTGTAGAACCGACCACAAGATGCTAGGGAAGCCTTCCCATCCCAAGCAATCAGAGAAAGACACGTCGTTGGGGTAGCTAGCCAGGTCAGCGAGGGCGTCCATCTGAACCAAAAGGAAAAAAAAAGGGGCAAGGGTGAGAACCGGTTAGTGCCAAAGAGCAAAAACAGATTCTGTGCAGGGTGGTAAAAATTACAAAACTCGAAATCTTCAAGCTCAAAAATTCCCAAATTTGGCCAGGACATTGTTTAAATAATTCCTAACAAGTTTCATGTTGGAGGTTTGAGCAGAAACTGTCGTTAAAGTGGTGCAAAATTCAATTTTTATCTTACTGTCCCAGAAATTTCCAGCAGACAGGGGGTTACCATTTTTAACATAACTCCAGTTTTACTGAACCATTTTCGTTGAAAATTTCTCCAGCATATACTTCATAATATTTGTGACAACTTTCATGCTGAAAACTTTTTCATTTGACGACGCTTTTAGTTTCGAATTAAGGGTGCAATCAGACTGTTCTCAGCAGGATTTTGGGTTGTGATTTCAATTCCTTTGACGGCGATTCGATTTGGTTACTTATTAAAATCCATGTCAATTCAGTGAGATGCAATGCATGAGCGGCCTATTCGTTCTCTCCAACACACATGCCAATAACTTTTGGCTTACGAAGTTAGTGCCGGTGGCTAGGCAATATCCGTCTCTCCCTATATTAACTAGCCGAACTTTTCTAACCGTCTCAACATACGGATTCGCGGTTAGTGTACCTGCAGAAAATTCTATTCCAGAGCATATATGATCAACCTTTCGTGCCAGCACTCACGAAAGCGTCTCCATTCATTACCACCCACTATAGAGGTGGCACCCGAACGTTTAACATTGAACGGGCAATGCTCATATGTCACCAAAGCAACATATTGACAGTTTCATACGCTCATGAGATAGCGTATTGACTTTGTGCCGCCATCATATTTGCATATGATGCCGTGGTACGCTACAGCAATCGCCGTACCTTGCGCCCACCATCCTATTCTATTTTCATACGCCCTCACAGCGTATTGACTATGTGCCGCCACTATATTTTCATATAGTGCCGTGGTACGTTACAGCAATCGCCGTACCTTGCGCCCACCATTGCGTAAAGTAAATGACAGAATGAAATGTGCTGGAAGTCAGTATAATATACTATTTGCCACCTATCATATCGTGATCCCTTAACCCACATAGGCTTCACGCTCTAGGTAACATCCTTAGCGGTCCTAACAACAACCTTCCACCGAAAAGCACGGCGGAAGTACGAGTTGGCAAATTTTATTCCAAAAATATTTATTTAAGGTTTGTTGGTCTCTTCGAAAGGTGCCATTTTAAGACTCGCTTGGTAGCTGTTGTTATAGGAGAATTCGGCCAGAGATAAACACTTCTCCCAATTCTTTCCATAATGGATAACACAAGCTCGAAGCATATCCTCAAGTATTTGATTTACCCTTTCCGTCTGCCCATCGGTCTGTGGGTGATATGCTGAACTACGGATCAGCTTCGTGCCTAGGGACAATTGCAATTGTTCCCAAAAGCGTGCTACGAACGGAGCACCACGATCTGAAATTATCGTCTTGGGTACCCCATGTAGACAAACGATCCGCTCCAAATAAATCTCCACGTATTTCTTAGCAGCATAAATGGTATTGACCGGAATAAAGTGTGCGGTCTTGGTAAGACGATCCACAATTACCCAAATAGAATCATGCCCCTGAGGGGTTCTGGGAAGTCCAACAATGAAATCCATGCTTATATCTTCCCATTTCCATGAGGGAATAGGTAGAGGCTGAAGCGTGCCTGCTACCTTCAAGTGGCTAGCCTTAACCCGCTGGCATGTGTCACATTCCGACACATACGTGGCAATTTCTCGCTTCATTCTAGTCCACCAAAAATTTTGTTTCAAATCTTGGTACATTTTGGTGCTGCCGGGATGGATGGAAAATTTAGAGAGATGGGCCTCATCCATAATCTTCCTCCGGAGTTCCGTGTTTTTGGGCACCACGAGGCGATGTCCAAACCACATCACTCCCTGCCCATCTAACCGGAAACACTTGTACTTCTCTTTCACTTTCTCTTTTGACAATTTCCTTTTAAGGATTTTAATGCTCGCGTCATTTAATTGGGCTACAACAATCTGATCGTGCAAGGTTGGTTCCACTGCAATATGGCTGAAGTACCCGTGTGGAACAATCTCTAAATTGAGCTTAGCCATTTCATGACACAGGGTGTCAGCGTAGGACTCCACGGAAAGACAATGACAATGAGCCTTGCGGCTTAGTGCATCCGCAACTACATTAGACTTCCCGGGGTGATAATGCACACTAAGGTCATAGTCCTTTGCTAACTCCAACCATCTCCGTTGCCTCATATTCAAATGCGCCTGGGTGAAAACATATTTGAGGCTCTTGTGGTCTGTGTATATGTTGCATGGAACACCCATCAAATAGTGTCTCCACATCTTGAGAGCATGAATAACCGCTGCTAACTCAAGATCATGCGTGGGGTAGTTTTGCTCATGAGGCCGAAGTGCTCGAGAAGCATAAGCAATGACTCGGTTCTCTTGCATGAGGACACAGCCAAGTCCGGTGCCTGATGCATCGCAGTAGACATCATAGGGCTTGGTGCAATTGGGCTGAGCCAAAACTGGGGCTGAAGTTAAATGTCTTCTCAAAGTATGGAAAGCTTCATCGCATTTGTCATTCCACACAAATCTGACTCCCTTCTTTAAGAGTTCCGTCATGGGCTTCGTGATCCGAGAGAAGTCCGGAATAAAACGGCGGTAATAACCGGCTAAACCCAGAAAACTCCGAATCTCGTGGACAGAGGTAGGTGGTTGCCAATCTAGCACCTCTTGCACTTTGGTTGGGTCCACGGATATACCATCCTTGGAAACTGTGTGACCTAGGAATTTCACGCTCTCTAACTAGAATTCACACTTGGAGAACTTGGCGTAGAGCTGGTGATCTCTCAACCTTTGAAGAACAATGCGAAGGTGCTCGGCATGCTCTTCCTCATTCTTAGAATATATAAGAATGTCGTCAATGAAAACCACCACAAACTTGTCTAGCTCTGACATGAAGACCGAATTCATGAGGTACATGAAGTAGGCTGGGGCATTGGTGAGTCCAAAAGACATAACCAAGAATTCATAAAGTCCGTAACGTGTGGAAAAGGCAGTCTTTGGAATGTCACAAGGCCTGATTTTGATTTGGTGATAGCCAGAGCGAAGGTCAATCTTGGAGAACACTCTGGCGCCATCTAGTTGGTCAAACAGAATGTCAATACGGGGGAGTGGGTACTTATTCTTAATAGTTACCGCATTGAGAGGCCGGTAATCAATACACAACCTCAAGGAATGGTCCTTCTTCTTCACAAAGATAGCGGGACATCCCCAGGGCGATACACTTGGACGAATGAAACCCTTGTCTAGCAATTCTTGGAGTTGGATTTTTAATTCAGCCAATTCATTGGGCGGCATTCTATACGGTCTCTTTGATATAGGTGCTGTGCCCGGTTGAAGTTCAATCACAAATTCAATGTCCCTATCCGGCGGCATCCCAGGTAAGTCATCCGGAAATACATCGGCATACTCACATACCACCGGAATGTCCTTTAGTTGGGTTTCTACCATCGTGTAAGCACACGCATTGGCGTAAGTCCGTTGTGGCAGATATAGCACACTAGGGCCATGCGTGGCCGAGTTTATTTCAACAACGCGTTCCGCAACATCTAGCACAACCTTATGTTGAGTCATCCAATTGGCTCCTAACACAATGTCGATTCCTTCCATACCAAGCAGAATTAAATCAGTAGGGAATGTTTTACTTCCCAGCCTGATTGGAACCTTTCGGGTGACTTGGTTGGATGCAATTTTACCTCCCGCATTTGATATCACATATGATGATTTGGTATGGTACGATTTTAGTCCACATTTCACATGAAATCTTGTGCTTATAAAACTATGTGTTGCCCCGAAATCAAACAATATCACAGCAGGTTGAGTGCAGATTGGGAAGGTACCAGTCATGTCTGGGGCTCCCTCGGGTAGGTCGGCCAAAGTGGTGTAGTTGAGCCGTCCTTGCCGAACCTGCACGCGCTGCTGCTGCTTGCCCTTGCCTTGCTGATTTCCCGGGCGCTGGTTTTGCTGCTTGTTCTACGGGCAATCCTTGATAAAGTGATCTTTACTTCCACACTTGAAGCACTGATAGCCGGCTCCAGGGCGAGCTGGCAGCTGTGCATTCTGTCTTGGCGCCTGCTGCTGCTGCGGCGGTGGAGGGAAACGGGGCGCGTTAGGCTGTGGCGGCCTAGCAACCCATCCACCTCCCTGAGGTGCCCTAGACTGTCCCTGCGGTGCAGCCGGGGGAACCAAGCGGAACCTCTGTGGCTGCGCGCTCGACGGTCCAGCGGGAGTCTTCCTCTTCTTCTGTGCCTTGTGCACCATATTGGCGTCTTCCTGGGCAATGGCAAGGTTCACAAGATCACCGTACGTGGCAGCACGGGTGGTGGCCAACTGTGCCTTCAACTTGGTGTTAAGGCCACGTCGGAACCTCTCTAGCTTCTTCTCGTCGGAGTCGGCGTGATGACCCGCGTATGGGCACAGACCATTGAAGGTCTGGGCGTACTGAAGCACTGTGCGGGTACCCTGGGTCAACGCCAAAAATTCATTCAATTTCCGCTCTACCAGACCGGCCGGAATGTGATGTGCCTTGAATGCAGCCTTGAAATCATCCCATTCAACCACATGACCCTCCTGCTGCAGGGCCAGGTAGTTCTCCCACCATAGGAGAGCTGGGCCGCGGAGCTGCTGCGCCGCGAACACGACCTTGCAGTTGGAGGTGCAAGGCGTCGCCAGGATGGTGAACTTGGACTCAATGGCTCGAATCCAGGTGTCGGCCTCCAAGGGCTCATCAGCTCGTGAGAATATCGGCGGGTGCGTTGCCAGGAAATCCTCATATGGCCACCTGAGGCTGAGGGGCCCGTTGACCTCCCTGCTGAAGCATCTGCTGCTGCATCATTTGCTGCTGATGCTGCAGGTTCCGGAGAATCTCCGTTTGCGTGGCATACAGCTGCTGCCACGTCGGAGGTTGCTGCGGAGGAGGAGGTGGCGGTGGCTGTTGCTGCCCCTCTGGCCCCTGCTGGTTAGCGTTGGAGCCACTAGCATCGTGACCGCTGCGGGTGATTGCCATATGCAGTAGGTACTTGTATTAGCCACATTTCATAAGCTTGCATAATGAATGACAAGATAGAACGTGACAATATATTGTAGTGTACTACGCAGAATGACAAATCAGCATGCAGTTCGGGAGAAAAATCATATCTCCCAACAGGAAACAAGTCAAATGCTCCAATTTGGTCAGTAGCTCGAAAATTTCATGCTCTACAACTTTCATGTTGGGCTCGGATTCAAATTCGGGCTGGAACTAAGCCGAAAAATTCAATCTCTAGCTCTCTGCGTTTGCTGTTTTTCAGCAGGCCGAGCTGAAGTGTTTTGGTTGCCATTTTTATTTCGTTTAACCAAAAAGGGTTGCAATTTGGTGATCATCTTGTTTGACAAATTCCAAACAACTTTGTAGTTCACATCACAGCCCAGAAATGAATGGAAAACCCATCAATAATTAAAACAAGGTTAGCTGCAGAATGTTTTCAACACAGCCATTACAACTTCATCAAGTTTTGGTCGCACATCCATATCATAAAATTACATTGCCACCAAAAGAACAAAAAAGGGGAGCTCAACTCCATCTAGCCTATTACCACATGAAGCCAAAATTTAGGCCTAGCGGAGGAGTAAACTTGCTACTACCACTCTAAAAATCATCTAAGTTGTTAGCGGTAGCCTCGCTGCCCATAGGTGAAGGTGGAGCTGGAAGGGGCGGCATGTCATCCTCGGTGTCCATGTCGGAATCGGGGGCCTCTCCTTCTCCATCCCCTCCTTCTTGGTCAAGAAGGTGCTGAGCGTCATGGGCGGCAAGCATAGCATTTGCATGCTCCAAGGTACCATGTACCTCCTCAAGCTCATCCCTTGTCTGTGATAACTCATTTTGGGTGTTGTTGTGTGCAATGTGGAGGTCATTCAATTGCCTCTCCAAGTCGGCAATCATGGCATCCCTTGTGGTCACCTCAATGGACAAGGAGGTCCTCTCAACCCCTATGTCACGGGCACGGGCGGACATGTCCATGGCAAGATTGAGCATCTCGCTCTGCGACCGTCCAAGAAGTGCCTGCAAACGGTGATAGGCTCGTATCCATCTCATCATTAAGGCGGCTGCTGCGACGGGGTTCTCCGCCATCCTCAAAGGAGAGCTAAGGTAGCGTCTCATCCAGTGGGGATCGTCCGGCTGGGTTGGTGGGAACAACCCCAGTAACTGGTGCTCTACCAACTCCTGGTTCTGAGCAACAAAAGAGCTAATGCCATTCAAGGCGGCTAGCTCACACGTCGTCTCCATGTGGTGTCCGTGAACTTCCACCGTCCAGGTGGGGGAGCTAGGACACGGCGGGTGGCGATATACCACCAATCGCACACGGGAACGAGTCACACCGCGGTCCCGGATGATAGTCCTCTCGTACTGTGGCGGTGTAGGGTAGTCAAGCGCCTGTAAAACCGACCACAAGATGCTAGGGAAGCCTTTCCATCCCAAGCAGTCAGAGAAGGACACGTCGTTGGGGTAGCTGGCCAGGTCAGCGAGAGCGTCCATTCTGAACCAAAAGAACAAGGGCAAGGTGAGAACCGGTTAGCGCCAAGAAAACAAAAACAGATTCAGGACAGTATAGTAAAAATTGTAAAACTCAAAATCTACAAGCTCAAAAATTCTCAGCTTCGGCCAGAAGATTGTTTAAGTAATTCCTAACAAGTTTCATGTTGGAGGTTTGAGCAGAAACTGTCGTTAAGATGGTGTAAAAATTCAATTTTTATCTCACTGTCCCCAGAAATTTCCAGCAGACAGGGGGTTACCATTTTTAGCATAACTCCAGTTTTACTGAACCATTTTCGTTGAAATTTCTACAGCATATACTTCATAATATTTTTGACAAGCTTCATGTTGAACACTTTTTCATTTGACAGAGTTTTCAGTTTCGAATTAAGGGTGCAAACAGACTGGTCTCAGCAGGATTTTTGGGTTGTGATTTGAATTTTTTACGGCGGTTCGATTTGGCCATGTGTTAAATTCGATATTAATTCAGTGAGATGCAATGCATGAGCAGCCTATTCGTTCGCACCAACACACATGCCAATAACTTTTGGCCTACGAAGTTAGTGCTGGTGGCTAGGCAATATTCGTCTCTCCCTATATTATCTAGCCGACTCTTCTAACCGTTTCAACATACGGATTTGCGGTTAGTGTACCTGCAGAAAATTCCATTCCAGAGCATGTATAATCAACCTTTCGTGCCAGCACTCATGAAAGCGTCTCCATTCATTACCACCCGCTATAGAGGTGGCACCCGAACGTTTAACATTGAACGGGCAATGTTCATATGTCACCAAAGCAACATATTGACAGTTTCATACGCTATTTCATGAGCGTATTGACTTTGTGCTGCCATCATATTTGCATATGATGCCGTAGTACGCTACAACAATCGCCGTACCTTGCGCCCACCATGCTATTCTAGTTTCATACGCCGTCACAGCGTATTGACTATGTGCCGCCACTATATTTGCATATAGTGCCGTGGTACGTTACAGCAATCGCCGTACCTTGCGCCCACCATTGCGTAAAGTAAATGACAGAATGAAATATGCTGGAAGTCAGTATAATATACTATTTTCCACCTATCATATCGTGATCCCTTAACCCACATAGGCTTCACGCTCTAGGTAACATCCTTAACGGTCCTATTAATAACTTTCCATCGCAAAACGCGGCGGAAGTACGAGTTGGCAAGTTTTATTCAAAAATATTTATTAAAGGTTTGTTGCTCTCTCCGGTGTGCTGTTTCGGCTCTGATGCCAGCTGTGGCGGACCACTCCGAAATCATTCCAAGTTAAGTACCTCGGGACCACTAATCAAGTAGTCAGGCACTTAATCCGGAATAAGCTGGAGCGCCGTCGGATTAAACCCGATTAACCACGTTCTTTTTCTCCGATCGAAACAACAGCACGCCCACGCGAAGGTGAGTTCCAGAGATTACAACATTCCACAGATTAACATACACAAATAGAATCTCAAAGTTATTACAAACCGAGTTCAAATTTAAATCAGAGTATAAAAGTCTTGCAGCGGAATTTAAAGTTTCATAGCAGCGGAAGAATCTAACGACGATACAAATAACACCATGCTGAAGCCTGCCACGATGCTATTTCTCCCGATCCTCGGCAGAGGACGGAACCTATTCGATGTGCCAGCCAGGGGGAACCTGGGCAGGCCAAGTCAAAGCATCGACGGCCACATCCAACATGGTACCTGTAAATCAATGCCACAAGCAAGGCTGAGTATACTAATACTCAGCAAGGCTTACCCGTCGGGTGAAATCTACATCACCGACATCTAGACAATGAGAGGCTTTTGGCTGGTGGGTTTGTTTGCCAAAAAGCAACTAAGAGTAGGTCCTTGCTTTCAAGTTTTAGCATCATATTCTAGTAAATTTAACCATTCTAGATTAGCATCCTCTCTAAGCATACAAGTGGTGCAATACAACTTAATTCATAGAACAAGTTTATCAATCTCAAAGTTCCACTTGTTACTCAATGTAGCATGGCGGTCAAGCAGTCTCATTAACCGCGAGAAGCGGACAGTTCGAACCGAATTTCTGCTACCTGGCCAGGGGAAACCCAACATACACGGATACTATGCTTGCTATAAAAGGTACAAGCGTTTCCCAACCTTTCCCATCGATCCACAATTCGGAACCGGGTCCATTTCCTTAGGATAAAGGTTTACTGCTTCACTCACAGTCTCACGCATATATCCACAAGTGTACGGCAGGGGAAAACAAAGTTTCCAAGGAGAGATGGCTATCGGCCCTAGCTGCTTCAATCTGGTACCGGGCTTACCGGCTCCCATATACCGGCATGCATGTGGTACGTTCAAAAACTTGACACACTCATCCACACATTTCGACCTTAGATCAATTATCATACACGGACGGGAGATCTACATCTATCATCCCGCCCATCAATCCTTATGATTCCAACATAAGTAAAGACAAGCAATTCCTATGTCTCGCGAGTGACAGGAAATCACTCGACTTGTAACGGACCTAAAGCAATGCCTCCGGGTTGGTCGCTCCTGCACCGGCACCTTCCTCCGGGATCCCTTCCTCGTCAGCGGGGATGAGGTGGTAGTTGCCGTCCGGGATAGCGCCCTCTACATGAGATGCATAGTTTAAGGTGGCTGCCTATTGACCCTAAGTATTAAGGCCTTGAAGGCCATATTCACCTAGACATACCTAAGTACTACTATTTTCTTCACAAAAACAGGGTAGAGGTGTGGGAAAAGTTTTATTTGACTTCGAAGGTGATTGTGTACATATATAAAAGAATTCTATTTATTACTTCACGATTTAGGGTGCTGTTCTGGAATTTCAGATTCCATCTATTTTATTTTAACTAACTAACAAAAAGGTTTATTCTTTTATAAAAATCAATTTCCATCTAGATTACTTCTCATTTTTGTTTCTCCTTTTCTGCTCATCATTTTTATCTATAAACTTTATGACAGCTACTGGAGTATAAGAGTTAAGCTCACTCCAAAATTTAGCTAAATCTGAGCTACACATAATTTATTAAAAATAAATCAATCAGCTGTCTGCAGACATGAAATAAATTCATATAAAATTGAAAATTTATCCAACTCAGGAGATTTTCCTACCAAAGCTAGTCATAAGCATGAGGAGGGCTCTGGCCAAGTGGTGGCTCAAAATAACCCTTGGACAGTCCTCAATAATTTTCTATCCAAAAACACATATTTATTTATTTGCTAGTCTAAACAGAGCAAAAATTAAGTTTTTCATTTTTAACAGATGTGATAACAAGTTTGTAGTTCTCTGGAGCAAAGAGGTGATTTTTCACTGCATAGATTATTTTTAATAATTTCTATACTGCAAAAAGACAGGAAACACATTTTAATTCATAACTGAAGCTACACTTCATATTTTTCGGTCCCCTTTGGACACAATCTGTCCAAAGTCACTACAAACAACATATACAAATATCAACCCTAGCGGAGCTCTGGATTTGAAATGGTGCACAAGTTTCAATTTCCACAGTTTGAATTTTAATTCAAAAATGGTCCATCAAAAGTATACACATGCCTAAAGGAGATTGGAGTTTACAATCTCACGAATCCAGGGAGTATTTTTGTGCATTTTTCTGATTTTTGTACGATTTTTAACGGATTTTACAAGATTCGGGAAAAATTAGATCTAGGCTTAAGAATCTTTTTACGCAGGGAACCCTAGAACTTTCAAAACTTTACGAACAAGTCCCTGGTTTTTGCGCAGAGGACCCTAGAACTAAAAGGGGAACGCGAACGAGTCCTTGGGCTCGTCGGCGTTGTTACGCCGGCGAAACGACGGCGAACAGGGTCGTGGGATGTTGGGGGAAATGAAGAGGAGCTCACCGCGAGTCGGTTGAGGTAGGGCTCGCGGTCGGAGATGGAGCGGCGCGGCTCGTCGACGTTGAGCGGCGGTGCGGTCTGCTCCGGCGAGGTCGCTGGCGGTCTACGGTGGTCGAGGCGGTGCGCGGGGAGGCTCGTGAGCTTCACGGGATGATGGTGGAGCTCGTCGTGGGGTTCTCCTGCTGTGGGGATGGCCGGGGTATAGGGCTCGACGTTGAGGTGGGTTTCTCGGTGTTAATGGCCGAGCGGTGGGGAAAAGTCTCGATTCGCTGCGAGAGGGGCTCGATTCAAGCTGGGGATTGCTCGAGCAGCTAGCGGGGTGAGTGAGCGAGCTGCACGCGCGGGGGATTGGAAAGGGGTGGAGGGATTCGTGGTTGATTCGAGGTTGCGGCGGGGAAGGTCGAGCTCGGCTCACGGTGTCCCGAGGTGGAAGACGACGGAGCGAGCGTGGGGAAAGCAAATGGCTAAGTGTGGACTGAGGGGAAAGGTGTGTGAGCGCTCGGTGAAGGGTTTGGAGTGCATTAGGGGCACTGAGCGGGCTCGGAGGTGTGTGTGCGCGTGCACGGGACGTCATGTCGCCATTGATGGCGCGGAAGCTCGAGCAGAGCGCGGACGGCTCGATTGGGCGAGGGAGATCGTCGCGTGGGGCAGTGGGAGATCGTCTACAGGGCTCTTGGAGCATAGCGGGACGGCATCTTCCGCGGGGAGGCGCTGCACGACGCGCGCGCGAGCGCGCGGCCACGGCGACGGCCGACCGCCATGATGACGCTCCGCGGCGCGAGGCAAGACGGCTTGACGACGGCGATGCGACGGCTCGGGAGGGGCTGGACAAGTGTTAGGCGACAAGCGCCAGCATCCGCCGTGGCTCGGCCAGCTCGACGCCGCCTGCGCCGCTCGCCGGCCACGTGGCGGCCGAGCTCCAGCCAGCGCAGGGGCGCGCCAGGGGCACTGTAGGCGCCCGTGGAGCTCCGTTTTTCAATTCGAATTTTCTCCAAAAATTTGAACTGAACTTGAAAAAGTGTGAAAATAAAAGTTGCAGTTTGGGAGATGGGACACAACTTTCTTTTTGGGATGAACCTGAAATTTCAAGTTTTTCGAGCTCAAACAACCCAAAAACAAAAAGGTGCCCAGAACTGAAATTCGAGTTTTTGAGGGGCTAAACTGCAAAATTTTCAAAAGTTCCAAACAGTGACTAGGGTTTATTCGTGAAGACAAACAACTTTTATTTTTGGAGATTTTCAAGTTTAGTACAAAAATCTCGAGTTTTTGGTTGGGTGTCAAACAACCCTTGTTTTTGAATTTAAATTTGAATTTTGGATGGATTTTGGAGTTTCACCCATAATTCCCTTTTGCATTGATTTTCAATGTGCTTTTAATCTTTTTGACATCTGAGATGTCACATTGACCCCCTCACGTTGCGCCCTGAGCGTACGTCAATCTCGATGCCTTGGGTTATGCTGCCTATGTTGAACCAAAACGGCTACTGTGCTTGTTAGGGTTGTTTTGTGAAAGTCCTCGTAACATAAGTTCTTTTGGATTTATGTGACCGGCGGGTACAGGGCGAAACCTCTGCAGAGTGTTGATCTATCATGATAGCCTGCTCACGGTTACGAGCGGCCTGGATCCTTTTTTATTAGAAGATGAAGTTAGTGGTTGATGTTGGTTTATTCTATAATTACTTATACATTGCTATTAATGGGTTCATACTTGGGTTCTACTCATTGGTAGTAATTTGGATGACAATAAAATGAAACTACTAAAAGTGCTATTGCAGTTTAACCGTGTCCAGCCTTTTGTTCTTGCATAACCCGTGTTATACTTGTTAAGTAAGATGGTTACTTACACTTGCAACTATTCAACAAAATCCCGGATGGGTAACAGATGGAGCATTGAGTGATCAGTCGCTTGCTGAGTTTCCGGAGGATCTGCCGTACTTCTAGCCGTGTTCAACCAGTCGGTGTCCCTGTGGACTTGAGACTCTACCTAGTTAAGACGTTTAATAATATTAAGACTCCCGCTGTGTTATTTGTTTAAGACTATGTCTTGTGTTAAACTCTAATGTAAATTATTTTATTCAAGCATTGTGTTCTCTGTGATTCAATATTTGTAATCTATATGTGTTCAGTGGACATCCTGGGCACGCATCTAGAAGCATTCGGATTTCTTGGAAATCTGGGTGTTACAAGAAGTGAATGGAAAACACTTTAATAGTTAAAACAAAGATAGCTGCAGAATGTTTTCAGCACAACCATTACAACCTTCATCAAGTTTTGGGGCACACACATCGATACTAATGAATTACATTGTTCCAAAAGATAAAAGGGGAACTCAACTCCATCTAGCCTAATACATCATGAAGCCAAAATTTAGGCTATGCGGAGGAGTAATCTTGCTACTGCAGCTCCTAGAAGTCTTCTAGGTTGTTAGTTGTGGCCTCGCTGCCCATGGGAGACGGTGGAGCTAGAAGGGATGGAATGTCATCCTCTGTGTCCATGTCGGAATCAGGGGCCTCTCCTTCCCCGTGCACTCCACCCTCCTCAAGAAGGTGCTGAGCATCATGGGCGGCTAGCATGGCATTGGCATGCTCCAAGACACCCTGCAGGTTCTCAAGCTCATCCCTTGTTTGGGTTAGCTCGTTGTGGATATTGTTGTGTGCTATGTGGAGGTCGGTCAATTGCCTCTCCAAATCTGCAATCATGGTGTCCCTGGTGCTCACCTCTATGGACAAAGAGGTCCTCTCTACCCCAAGGTCGCAGGCACGAACAGACATATCAATGGCAAGGATAAGTGCCTCACTCTGTGACCGTCCCAAAAGTGCCTGCAGCAGGTGATAAGCCCGGATCCATCTCATCAAGAGTGCAGCTGCAGCGACGGGGTTCTCCGCCACCCTCAAAGGTGAGCTGAGATAGCACCTCATCCAATGAGCATCGTCCGGCTGGACCGGTGGAAACAGCCCAAGAAGCTGATGCTCAACAAGGTCCTGGTTCTGGGCGCAGAAGGAGCGGATCCCATTGAGGGCAGCTATCTCACAAGTGGTCTCTATGTGATGCCCAAGGACCTCCACACTCCATGTAGGAGAGCTGGGACACGGTGGGTGGCGATGCACCACCAAACGCACTCGGGAACGAGTCACGCCTCGGGCACGGAGGATGGTTCTCTCATATTGTGGCGGGGTTGGATAATCAAGCGCCTGCAAAACGGACCAAAGGATGCTAGGAAAACCTTCCCACCCAAGACAGTCCGAGAAGGAGACGTCATTGGGGTAGCTAGCAAGGTCCGTGTGGCCGTCCATCTGAACAAAAAGGTCAAGTGTGAGAACCGGTTAGCGCCAAGAAAATAAAACAGTTTCTGGACAGTTTAGTAAAAATTATAAAACTCAACATCTACAAACCCCAAAATTCCCAAATTTGGCCAGAACATTGTTTAAGTAATTTCCAACAAGTTTTATGTCGAAGGTTGGAGCAGAAACCGTCGTTAAGAAGATGTAAAAATTCCATTTTTAACTCACTGTTCCCAGAAATTTCCAGCAGACAGGGGGTTACCATTTTAAGCATAGCTCTCATTCTACTGAACCAAATTTGTTGCAATTTCTACAGAACAAACTAGATAACATTTATGACAACTTTCATGTTGAACACTGTTTCGTTTGACAAGGTTTTCAGGTTCGAAATAACGATGCGAATAGACTATTTTCGGCAGGGTTTCGACACAATTTCCGGTTGTTATTCAAATTTTGATGACGGGTCGTTCAATGATTGTGCATTATGGTTCAATAACATTTCAGTGTATTGCAATGCATGAGCAGCCTAATCGTTCTCACCAACACACGTGCTAATACACTTTTGGCCTACGAAGTTAGTGCCGGTGGCTAGGCAATATTCGTCTCTCCCTATACTAACTCGCCGAACTTTTCTAACCGTTCAACTTACGGAATCGTGGTTAGTGTACCTGCAGAAAATTCCATTCCAGAACATATATAATCAACCTTTCATGGCAGCACTCACGAAAGCGTTTCCATACATTACCACCCACTATAGAGGTGGCACCCGAACGTTCAACATTGAACGAGCAATGCTTCATATATCACCAAGGCAACATATTGACAGTTTCATACGCTCATGAGATAGCGTATTGACTTTGTGCCGCCATCATATTTGCATATGATGCCGTAGTACGCTACAGCAATCGTCGTACCTTGCGCCCACTATGCTATTCTAGTTTCATACGTCATCACAGCGTATTGACTATGTGCCGCCACTATATTTTCATATAGTGCCGTGGTACGTTACAGCAATCGCCGTACCTTGCGCCCACCATTGTGGAAAGTAAATGACAGAATGAAATGTGTTGGGAGTCAGTATAATGTATAATTAACCACCTATCATA
Organism: Digitaria exilis; assembly: GCA_015342445.1. NCBI lineage: Eukaryota > Viridiplantae > Streptophyta > Magnoliopsida > Poales > Poaceae > Digitaria > Digitaria exilis. Next base: position 28,237 of record JACEFO010002887.1, read on the forward strand.
GGCTTCACGCTCTATATATCATCCTTAGCGGTCCTATGGATAACATTCCATCGCAAGTGCGCGGCGGAAGCAAGAGTTGGCAAGTTTTATTCAAAAATATTTATTTAGGGTCTGTTGCTCTCTCTGGTGTGCATGTTTCGGCTCTGATGCCAGCTGTGGCGGACCACTCCGAAATTATTCCAAGTTAAGTACTCGTGGACCACTAATCAAGCAGTCAGGCACTTAATCCGGAATAAGCTGGAGCGTCGTCGGATTATACCCGATTAACCACGTACTTTCACGATCGAAACAACACGCGCGCCCACACGAAGGTGAGTCCCAGAAATTACAACATTCCACAAATTCAACTTACATAAATAGTATCATAAAGTTATTACAAACCAAGTTCGAATTTCAAATCAAAGTGCGAGAGTTCATTGCAGCGGAAGAATTAAACTAACGACGATACATAGCAACACCACGATGAAGCCGGCCATGGTGCTACTCCTCCCAATCCTCGGCAGAGGACGGAACCCACTCGACATGCCAGCTAGGAGGAACCTGGGTAGGCCAAGTGACAGAATCCACTGCCACATACAAAGCAGTACCAGAAATAAATAGCCACAAGCAAGGCTGAGTATACTAATACTCAGCAAGGCTTACCCGTCGGGTGAAAACTATATCACCGACTTCTAGACATGAGAGGCTTTTGGCTGGTGGGTTTGTTTTGCCAAAAAGCTACTAAAAGTGGATCCTTACTTTCATGATTTTAGCATCAAATTCTAGTAGAGTTAACCATCCTAGATTAGCATCCTCTCTAAGCATACAAGTGGTGCAATCCAATTTAGTACATACAACAAGCTCATCATCTTCATAGTTCCACTTGTTACTCAATGCAGCACAGCGGTCAAGCAGTCTCATTAACCGCGAGAAGCGGACACTTCGAACCGAATTTTGCTACCTGGCCAGGAGAAACCCAACACACACGGATAATGCTTGCTGTAAAAGGCACAAGCACTACCCAACCTTTCCCATCGATCCACAATTCGGCGCCGGGTCCATTTTCTTAGGATAAAGGTTTACCGCTTCACTCACGGCATCACGCATATATCCACATGTCTACAGCAAGGGAAACAAAATGTTTCCAAGGAGAGATGGCTATCGGTCCTACCTGCTTCAATCTGGTACCGGGCTTACCGATTCCCATAGGTCGGCATGCATGTGGTACGTTCAAAAACTTGACACACAAAACCACACGTTTCGACCTTAATCCATTTATCATACACGGACGGGAGATCTACACATACCCTTCCGCCCGTCCATCCTTATGGTTCCAACATAAGTAAAGACAAGCAACTCCTATATCTCGCGAGTGACAGGAAATCACTCGACTTGTAACGGTCCTGAAGTCATTGCTCTACTGATCCTATCATGCTAGTATTTCAAGTCATAGGTACTAGAATCATGCAACTAGGGTATTCATACAACACCTAGAACGTAAATGCACAAGCAATAATAAATTCATAGTTGCACGAATCAAAAGTTAGGTTATGCTCCGGGGCTTACCTTCTTGAGCTAAAACACTGTCAGGCTCCTAGTCGATCACGACGACGTCGGCACCACCCTCGGGGACTTCTTCTACGTTGACGGGGACGAGGTTGTAGGTGCCGTCAGTGAGAGCGTCTTCTACAAAATTAGACAATGTGTGTGGTGGAAATTTTTATGCCTTTATAATGGGGATTGTGTACACATATAAAACAATTCAAACTATTATTTTTAAACAAGAGTGCAGTTCTGGAATTTTAAACTTTACATGCTCCACATTTGATTAATTATCAAAAGTGACCTATTTCTTTTTATACAACTCAATTCTACTCTAGTTCCTTCTCATTTTTGTTTCTCTGTTTCTGTTCATCCTTTTTATCCAGAAACTTTATGACAGCTACTGGAGTATAAGAGTTAGGGTCACTACAAAATTTAGCTAAAACTGAGCTACACAGAATTTATTAAAAATGGAACAAGTTGTTGTCCCAGAAAACAAGATTAATTCATATAAAATCAAAACTACTTCAAAAACAGGAGATCTCTCTACCAGAGCTACTCATGAGTGAAAGAAAGGTTCTGACCAAGTGGTGGCTAAAATTATCCCTTGGTCAGCCCTCAATAATTTTCTATCCGAAAACCATCATCTATTTTTTGCTAGTATAAACAGGGTCAAAAATTAAGTTTAGCATTTTTGCCACATGTGCAAACATGTTCCTAGACCTCTGGTGAAAGATGGTGATTTTTTACTACAGGGATTATTTTTTATAGTTGCAGAACTACATTAGAACAGGAATCACGAAATAATTCATAATTGAAGCTACAGTCCATTTTTTAAGTCTCCTTTGGACACAAAGCGTAAAAGGGCATCACAAGCAACACATCCAAAGTTCAGCTCCAGAAGAGCTCAGGATTTGAAATGGTGCACGAGATTCTAAAAACTGAGTTTGAATTTTAATTCAAAAACTATTCATCAAAAGTGTATATATGCCAACATGAGATTGGAGTTTACAATCTCACGAGTCCAGGGAGTATTTTTGAGCATTTTTCTGATTTTTCTATGATTTTTAGTGGATTTTACAAGATTTCGGGAAAACGAACTTAAACCTTAAGAATCTTTTTACGCCGCGACCCTCGAAACTTCTGAAACCTCGCAAACAGGCCCCTGGTTTCTTTCACTGGGAACCCTGCAAAAAGGAAGAAGATGAAGTTGTGCCCTTGGCTCGTCGGCGATGTTGCACCGGCCAAACGACAGTGGGAGGAGGTCGGAGAGGTGGGGGAAAAGGACGAGCAGCTCACCACGAGTCGAATGGTGGCGGTTGGGAGGTCGGAGGAGGCTCGGAGGTGGCCGACGACGGGAGCAGTGGTGGTGCGGCCGCCGCGGCTTCAACTCCGGCGAGGTCAGTGACTTTCACCGCGGTTGGAGGGGCTCGTGAGCATCAGTGGGACATGGCGAAGACGTTGGGATGCTCGGTTGGCGTCGTGGATAGCTCAAAGGTGTGGCTCGACGTGGAGGTGCCTCGGCGGCCCAAAAATGGGGATTTGGGGGAAATTCCGATTTCTCGCCGGAGAGTCGATGGGAGCTTGAAAGAAGTGGGGGAAATCGAAGCTAAGGAAGTGGGTGAGCTCTGAGTGTGGGGAATTTGGAAATGGTGGAGGGATGGGGGCGAAATTGCTCCGGCGCTCGAGCTCGGCTGTTGCGGCCAGAGGTTGAAGAAGGGGCTCGGGAGCGTGGGGGAGAGGGAATGACTATGGCGTGAGCGAAGGCAAGGGTCAGAGGTCACTTGGCGAAGCAAATGAGCACTCCAGAGCTGGCTGGGTTCGCTCAGGGTATGCGTGCGCGTGCTCGAGCCGTCGGAGTCGCCATTGATGGCTCTGACAGCTCGGGCGGCGCGAGCGGAGGGGGTTGGGGGCTGAGGATCGTGGCGTGCGCGATGGAGGGATACGCCGCAGAGGCTTTGGCGTGTTGCGAGCAGGAATCCGACCGTGGGGCGGCTCAGCGTGGCGCGCGCGGCCACGGCCAGTGGCCGAGCTCTGCTCGCCATCATGGCGCTCCGCGCGGCGCGAGGCTTCCAGGGTGCTGTGGCGCGCACGTGACGGAACGGGGAGCCAGACGCCCGCGCGAGGACAAAAGGAAGGTGCCGCCGCGGCTTGGCCAGCCAGGCGAGACCGTCGCCGCTCGCCGGCCACGTGGCGGCCGGTCTGCGGCCGGGGCAGAGCGCGCCATGGCGACTATCGGGCGCCCCGTGGAGCTCCTCCTTTCACTGTGGAATTTCTCCAAAAATTTGAACTGAACATTCAAATATGCAAAAACAAAAGTTGGAGTTTGAGATGTGGGACACAACTTTCTTTTTGGGGTGAACCTGAAATTTTAAAATTTTCAAGCTCAAACAGGCCATTTTCGAACAGGCGTTCAGCACGGTTTTTCGAGTTTTTGAGGGACTTAACTGCAAAATTTGAAAAAGTTTCCAACAGTGACTCGGCCTTATTTGTGATGACAAACAACTTTCATTTTTGGAGATTTTTAAGTTTAGTACAAAATTCTTGAGATTTCAGTTGGGTGTCAAAAAGGCCTTGTTTGAATTTAAATTTCGAATTTTGATCAAATTATGTGTGCTACCACCATTGCTGCCCTTTTATGCTGTTTTGATTGTGTTTTTAAGGTACTAAACATCAGGGATGTCACAGTGTTGCTGAATTATTCTTTCGAGAGATTATTCGTTTGCATGGTATTCCAAATACAATAGTATCTGATCGTGATGCTAAGTTTCTCAGTCATTTTTGGAGATTTCTTTGGCATATATTGGGAACTAAATTGTTGTTTAGCACTACTTATCAACCATGCTTAGGGCTGTTTTAGACAAAAATTTGAGACGTTGGGAGGATTGCTTACCTGATATTGAATTTGCTTGTAACCGTGCAATGCACTCTTCTACAAAGATGTGCCCTTTTCAGGTTGTCTATGGATACATTCCTCGGGCCCCTATTGATTTGTTTTTGCTTGATGGTGAGGACGCCCAACATATAGATGCTATTGCACATGTTGAACAAATGATTAACTTGCATGAACAAACTCAACACAATATTGCTGTTGCCAATAATAAATATCAGGTTGCGGGTAGTAAAACTAGAAAACTTGTTACTTTTGAACCTGGTGATATGATTTGGTTGCGAATGAGAAAGGATCGTTTTTCTACTTTGCACCATTCTAAATTGATGCCTCGTGTTGCTGGTCCCTTTAAGGTGCTAACAAACATTAATGATAATGCTTATATTCTTGACCTGCCTGCGGAGTTTGGTGTTTCCACTAGTTTTAATGTTTCAGATTTGAAACCGTATGCGAGAGAAGATGGGGAGTTGCCATCGAGGACGAGTTCAGTTCAAGAAGGGGAGTATGATGAGGACATTAACTCGAATAAATCTACACTAGCAACACATCTTCATGCACCATCTCTAGCACAGGTGCCACACAATGGGCCATCAGATGCATCTCCACATCAGGCGTCACCTTATGGGCCTATTACTCGGGCCCGTGCGAGAGATTTGAACTTCGTCACGCTATTGAAGAACGAAGGCCCAGAAGAAGGTCCAGAAGAATAGAAGTTGGCCCGACACAAGGTCCAAGTGGGGCGCCTAGGATTGGACGGCACTCAGGGGCATGCACGCCCACCCTCCTAGCCGCGCGCCCCCTCCTAGCCTCATGCCTTCCCCTGGCTATATGCCTCCTCTTGGTCGCACGCCCCGCCTGGCCGCATGTCTCCCAATGGCCGTATGCTCCTCTCCCTGGCCGCATGTCTCCTCCTGGCCACATGCTCCTCTCCCTGGCCTCATGTCTCCCCCTGGCCACATGCTCCTCTCCATGTCCTCATGCTTCTCTGGCCGCATGCCTCTCCCTGTTGCTAGGTGCTGCGTTCCTTTTTATAGTCTCCTCTTTTATTTTTCAGACTTGAGTTTTGATTTACAATTAGCTTTAGCTACTCTCGAGCACGCACAAATCAGCGCTGCCCTCGTGTATTCAGAACTCCACCTTTGAGTGATAATTGGATTGCTCGTATTATTTTCTTGTTTGTTCTTCGATTGCGTGCAGGAAACGATCTTCGTGATAATCGGGAGTTGGTTTAGCTGTTGCATTGGCACTTCGGGTTCGCTCGTCGTAGTTGGATCGTGAGGGTCTACTTCCACAAATCGAATTTATGTGCACTCATTGAAAGATCGGGCACTCCGGCTCTATCACTGAGGGTGTAGGTTTTTTAGTGTCTTATGTTTGTGGTTAGCCCTTCCTTAGATTTTTGTTTAAGCCAGCAGAATATGAGGAGGGCAAATGGTCATCCTAGGTCCCTAATTATGTGTTTTTAGATGAGAAAAAAAGAAGAAATACTCCCTCCCGCCAAAAAAAGAATGACGTTTTTGACTTTCAGACATCGTGTTTGACCTTCTGCTTGATTCAAAATATTTGGATAATAAATACTAAAAGGAATATGTCATGATGCAAATATAATTAATGATAAAACAAATTATAAATAAATAATACTTGTATAAATTTTTTAAATAGACGAATGGTCAAACATGACGTGTAAAAGTTAAAAATGTCATTCCTTTTGATACAGATGAGTACTTCTAATGTCATGAAAGTTAAGATGCCAATATTTGAAAAGTCATTTTTACGTGTCAAAGTAACTAATAAGCCTGCCAACACACATACGCCTAGTATAATAGTTAACTTCTTATCGCTCCAAGAAAAAGAACCCATCCAGTACTTCAGGCCTCCTCGCGCGACACGTGGTCAATGGTCATCCAACGGTCGTGGTCTTATATGAGAATATTTTTTTTACCGCTTCTGTCAGATGAGGCACAATGTTAATGCATCACGACCGTAGGCACACATGTCACCTCAAGTCTACAGTTTAGTTCGATTTATTACATTCAGCGTACAATAACAAATGTAGCATGCCACCAGCGCATGGCAATATACCAACACACCATCTTACCACTTCCGGAGATATCTATTGTACATATGTACATCGTATTTTTTAGAAAAAAACGTTGTACTTCTAGAATCAGTACGTGTTGCTTACACAATTCATATCTCAATCTATATATTATCCTTATGATCTTATCTTTATAAGGGGCAATTCATTATTGTTTCTGTCTGCGAAAGGAAGTCAGTGAGTAGCACATCTACAAATTTGTTCCAGATCTCTAGGGGCTGATACGATCAGCCAAATGTTTGATTAGTGCATGAATTAGGTTTAATACGACATCCAACGACTAATATACAAATATCTGGCTTCCTAAAACTTCATTTCTAATATACTCTGTATATATGTTAATTATCAGTGTCTAACAAAACTACCTGAGGTATCATTCTTTGTGTCAAAAGATATTAAAATGCGTTAAGATTTTCCACTTTCCGATCCCGTGATCTCCAGACTCCAGGCGCCCAGCGAAGCGCGTGGACCAATCTAGTAATTTTTTCTTCTCTCTACTCTAAAAAACACGTAAGAGGGTCAAAATTGTGGTACGTCGTCCCTCTCCGACGGTTTTCGTCGTACGTCGCCTCTCCCCTTATCCCCCACGTTCTTTGGAATAACTCCGATCTCTGCCCATATTTGTTTCCCGCCGGCCTCACCTCCTGCGCCAGGGACCTGAGATCGGAGTCTGCCCTGTGCCCGTGCGTCGACAGGGAATCCGCTGCCCGGTGATTCTTTTCCCGTGCGTCGACGGGAGTCCACCGCACAGAGATCCTGCGCTGCTGCTGCGCACGAGCGTGTATCAGGCTCCACCCTGCGCGTACGGCGAACGCGGCGTCCGTCGCCCGAAGATAACCTGGCCGCCGCGCGGAGATCGTTGACCGCCGGTTGCCCCTTTTCTTCATCCGGGAGATCGCCCATCCGTCGTGTGCCATTATCCTGCATCCCGTACGCCTAGCGCAGAGGAACCGGTCGCCGGGCAGGAGGACGACGATTGGCGGGCGTCGGTTGAGCAATAGTCGCCAACTGAACTGAGCCGACCCACGAAGGATGTGGCGGCGGCTCCGCGGCCGAAACCCACGATTCCACGAAGGGGGCTGCGATGCGATGCAGGATGCAACTGCAGCAGCAGTGGGCCAGTGGCCTCCTCGGCGTCGACGGCGCTTGGGAATTGGGATCGCCGCGCTCTCTACAACAACGACGTCTCCATCCAGGTTGACCGACGTTGCCGACATTCCCGTGAGGCTTCATGTATATATCCAGTGAGTTCCTTCGGAAAATTCCTTCGATTCGTTCTCTCATCTTTGTACTCATGCCTTAGGGATGCAAGCCGCTCATATGTGTTCCAGTGATGCGGACCAACGTGTTCCATGGACCTCAGGGATACAATTATGTTTAGCCTGCGCATAAATGAAGGTGCTTTTGAATATACAGTGTTCCAGCCAGGGCCGGCTCTATGATTTCAAGGGCCCCCGAGCGAACTAGTGTTATGGGCCCTTTAGCCTAAATATTTTTTTAAATAAAAAATACAATAATATTAATGATATATTAGTTCTTGAATAACAATGATAATATCACAATCTAAACGAGCAAAAAATAGGACTAGTATGATTACCTCAAATAATAACTAAGGCACATGATTCCATCAACAGTAATGCTTAGTCCTTTAGGGAAAAAAACCTCCTTCGAGCATTTCTTGATGAAAAATCATCAATAATAGTATCAAGATTGATCTTTTCTAAGATATCCTTCTCAATATTGCACATAGCCAAGCCATTCAACCTTATTTGTAACATAGTTGTCCTCAAATAATTCTTCATTAGTTTCAATTTTGAGAAGCTTCTTTCAGCTGAGGCTACCGTAACATAGTTGTCCTCAAATAATTCTTCATTAGTGCCTCCTGCCCGTGATCAGGTTCCTCCTGGCCATGACCGGCATTATTTGAAGCTCCTAAAAACCTGAGCAAAGCACCCCTTTGCGATTCAACCAATTGATCATCTTGTTTTTTTTTTCTTTTCTGAGCACCTGATAGATGCTTCTTCAGCAACATCAAGATTCAAGAGCTGCTAAATTATGTAGCAAATTAAATAATAGTACTTGAGATTTAGCATTTAGAATTGAATATTTGATATGTTAAATAGATGCTCACCGAATTTTTTATCACAAAATCAAGATAAGAAGAAAACAACACCAGCACAGCAGCAAAGGGCGTCCGGCATTGCTTGCAGCAGCAAGCCAGCAAGGAGCCGAGGAGTGAGGTCGGCGGGGGCGGCGAGCCGGCGAAGCAAAAAACGCCTCCGTCAGTCGTCCACCGTCAGGCGTCGGCGGCGTCTGCGGAGGGGCCAAGGGCGACTCGGCGTCTTTGCGATAGTCGCAGCGGCGGCAAACTCCTCGACTCCCTCGCTCGTGCGCATTAACGATGGTGCTGGTTGGGAATTTGGGGCTGGGACTTGCGTGGTGGGCTTCCTGCATACCTGATGTTGGGCCCCTCTTGGCCATGGGCCCCCGGCGGCTGCCTCAGTTGCATAGCCCAAGAGCCGGCCCTGGTTCCAGCGATGCGGACCAACGTCGGCCTCACTGTGAGCCTCCACGAGTTTGAACTTGGAACCAGTGCTGCTGTGTGAGTACACAATTGATTCGTGAACGGAGGAGCAATAGAAATTACACTGATCGCTTGGTTTTGGTAAAGAATTTGTTTTGAGTTTATCAGTTTATATGATGATGATAATTGATAGGAGAAGCAAAATTAGAACCCTGAAAAGTAGTGTGCAATTTATGCCATTGCTAGCTATTGATTCTTCCTCTAAACAACCATTGAGGCAAATAAATAAAATTACAAGTGGTTCTCAGATGTTGTATTTTCTCAGTTTTACCACATTGAAGTCATTCCTCTGCACCAGTCCAAGGTTCGCTATATTTTTGGGAGACACTTTTTATTGTCAATGTGTTGTATTGATGATGAAAGATGACGTCTGAAAACAGTGACAGCGTGGAATTAATGATAAATTATAGAGACCAAGAAGCTCCTCAAGACAAATTTCCAGGAGAAGCTGAATTTCACAAAGATCCATGCTTCTGACTGCAGACTCTAACGAGCCAAAGGTATTCTATTAATTTTAGATTTTATTTTCACATGAACAGACAGTGCTAGCATGTCTCTATGCTTTTTCAATCAGCAATTATGTTTGATTAACCGATAACAATATCGATTGACTGTAGCTATTTTTTTACAACATAAAAATCAAGAAATGCCTTTGGCCACATGTTAATTTTATTGACAGGTCACAAACAAAATTTCTTGACCAAGTAAAAGTGTAAAAAGCTTATGCAAATATTATCTTAACAAGGGTGTGTTTAATATAATCTTATCTTGGTCATACACATTTTTATCTTTTAGCACATGATTTCATCACCAGCAACGTACGGGCACGAACCTCGTAAAAAAAAAAAAAAGCGTCTAGCGACTTAGCGAGTGCACGACGCGCATTGGGGCCTTTGGGGGCATGTTTGGTTTGATCCAAACAAGCCGTGGGTGCACCGGGATTTTCTAGGGTTTTGGTGAGGGTCGCTCTGCCGCCGCCCCTGGCCTGCCCACGCTTGCATCGTGCTCGCCTGCTCGGCCGGCGCCCCTCGCCTGCGTCGGTCTCGCCTGAGCTGCCTTTGGCTCCCCTCCGCTGCCGCCGGCCTTGGCCTTGGCCTTGGTTGGGCCACCGCGACGAATGTTGTTCCCTCCGAGCAACGGTTTTGGTACGGTTTTGGTACGAATCCCCGCTCCATTCCATCGCGTTTCGTTCGAATCGCGCTGCTAAATCCCAGAAGCTCGGGTAGCCATCGCCGTTGCCCCCCCTCCCCCCCCCCCCCCCCCCCCAACCCCCACCCTAATCCCGCGAAGATGAGCTACGCGGCATACAAGATGATGCACTGGCCCACCGGCATCGACCACTGCGCTGCAGGCTTCATCACCCACTCCCCCGCTGAAGCGGCTGCCTTATCCTCGCCGGCGCGCTCTACCTCAAGGCCTGACGGCGACGTCGACTCCGCCGCGGCGAGGGCGCCCTGGCGTGTGGATCCCACCTCCAACCTGGTCGTGGCAGCTGCCAACGTGCTCGAGGTGTACGTCGTGAGGACTGACACCGCGACGGGGGCCAAGGATGGGGGGACTTCTTCAGCGGGTGTTGTCCTGGATGGGATCTCCGGGGCTCGACTGGAGCTTGTGTGCCATTACAGGTGTGGAGGCAAGCTCTTGTTTCTTTGCATTGCTTGTAGCTTTACATTTCAGGCACTGAGGTTAACTTATTATTTGAGAACTAATCATTCTCTGAATGACATTTAGGCTTCACGGTAACATTGAGTCGATGTCTGTGTTGTCGGATGGCACAGAGAATAGGCGAGACTCCATTGCACTTGCATTTAAAGATGCAAAAATAGTTTGTCTGGAGTTTGATGACAGCATCAATGGTCTGCGAACAAGGTATGGATATATCACATTGGTTTCTCACTTTGAACAGCCAAGCAAAGCTGAGCGTTTCTCCTTTGCACCTGTTGGTGTCTCTCTTTATTTGTTGCTCATGTTAAGCCTACCCCAAAATGCTTAGATGAAATGGTTTTTATTTTTTTGTGTCGAGGTTTTGAAGGATCAAGATACTGATGGCTATTGGCATGGGTTACAATACCACCTTTGCTTTTGTTTCTCACAAATTGATAAAGTTATATGTAGTACCTTTTTACTTCTATGACTTTAATCATTGTCATGGTTGAATTTGTTTGCTGCCTTGGCTGACAGATTGTGATTCCTGATTTTCAGCTCAATGCATTGCTTTGAAGGCCCTGACTGGCTTCACTTGAAAAGAGGTAGCGAATCGTTTGCCTGGGGTCCTGTCATAAAAGCGGATCCTCAAGGCAGATGTGGTGCTGCACTTGTTTATGGGCTGCAGATGATAATTCTGAAAGCAGTGCAGGTTGAATTTCCTCGATTTGGTCTCTTATTGTTGTCCTGAAGTGTGACTATTTGTGGCTTTGCATCTCTTGTAATCTTGATCACTTAACCTTAGACCTCAGCTAGTTCTTTTACCATTTGGATAACTCATTTTACAGTGGGGATCCATGAGATTTATTGCTAGTATGATGTTTTAGTTTCCTCCCACAACATGTATATTGATGGCATATTTCTGGTAATTTATGTCTTTCTAGGTTGAACAGAGCTTAGTTGGTGAAGATGAAGCTACCCGTATGTTGAGTTCCACTGCTTCACGTATTGAGTCTTCATATGTGATTGACTTGCGCCTTTTAGAAATGAATCACATCAAAGATTTTACATTTGTTCATGGTGAGATAAGATCTTGTGAAAACCTCTTGCAAAATTATTTTTTAACTGTGTATCTCTATGGATCTTGCTCACATTATGCTTTGACCTAACCTGCCCTCCATACTATTTTGATAATTTTAAAATTTTTAGGTTAATACAGTTGATCATCATATATGATTATGTTTGTTTGTTGATACACTTCATAAATTAGCTATTTATGTTTTTATCGTTTCAAAGGATAGGGTTTCACAAACATAAGCAGGTAGAATGTGACTATATTTTTCTTGAAGACAAACGTGAACATAAGTAAAAAATGAAAAAAACATGTGAAATAAGGACTTGTTTGGAATACAATCTTTTTTGGGGCATGAGAAAATTATGTGAAATAAGGACTTTTTGGACTACAATTTTTTTTGGGAATTGAGAAGAAAATTATGTGAAATAAGGACTTGTTTGGGGAATGAGAGGTTCAAAGGACCCCACCCCTCCCCCATGGGGTCTTTACATTGTTCAATGGCCCAGCCCCAAAAAAGGAAATCCTATTGGAGACATCATTTTCTGGAAATCAAACCTGAAACCAGATCTCATGTTCTACCCAAAGGTGTTCAATGCAAAGAGATGTTTGTTGCCAAAATTTCTGCATTGTTCCCATGAACCATTCAAACACCTCTTTTATCCTAATCCTATATTTTTAGTTAACATCGGATTCTGCTATAGGCGTGATCTTCCCAACTGCAATCCAAATGGACAATGGGCATTGCTGATACTTTGTTTCTTTTTTCCAAACACGAATGAGAGCTGTGTATTTGTTGGAGTATGCCCACCTTTCCCTATCAACTTAAGTTTTTGAGTTGAACTAGTTGATGCATGCAACTCGATATAGTATCAGGGCTAGAAGTCTCGAGTTCATATCCTGTCGGACGCGATTAAATAAAATAATTGCAGCCCACTCCATTTTCCACGTATGCGGCCTGGGGGAGCTTACATGTGAGGGGAACTGTCTACTAGCTTAAGCAGCTTAAGCTTTGTGTTGAACTGGTTGGTGCATGCTACTCAATAGTATTGTTAAAGAACCCTTACAACACAAACGCCACACAACACCCACCCACGGGATCACACAATCACATACTGAGCCCATGAATGAAAAAATAAAAGAATGACCCTATCCATAGAACTCAACCTTTTGTTCTCGGGTTGGAAATTAGGGACAAGCCCTTGGAAATTAGGTTGTGCACCACTCAAAACACAGTTATTTCTATGAGTCCAAATACCCCAAGCTCCCATAATGATAACCAAGTTGTGAGTTGAGGCCTTGCTTGATGGAGGCAATGTCCAGATTAGTAGCATTACTCTACCAACCATCAAAGGTGGTATCCATTGGCTGTGGACAGAGCCGCAACACCAAAATGATGCACGAAAACAAACCAAAATTGCCGGGCGAAAACATGAGATGAACAGGTGATTAATTGCCTTCATCCTGGCCACATGGGGCAGCTTTCTGGACGAGGGAGGCCTTGCCGTGCCAAGTGATCACTGGCTGGCCAAATGTGCGAATCAGGGAGACCTGTCTGTACGTCAACCCCAAGAGGTTCCAAAGGTGAAATAGTACATGATTGAGAACCTTGAATGTTTTGAATCCATTGCTGGTTGGTCATGGCATCATTATTAGCGCATTGCGTAGGGATCAATGCAAACAACCGAGGAGCAATTTCTTCAATACTCTGCCCAAGCAGCCATCTGCCCTTCAAGACTCTAATTAGTCTAAGTGACGGAGTACTTCAATTGTTTTCTTCATTTGCTCTGTCAACTGCTTCCAGTTCTGCATATTATGTGTTCCTTTTTTTAATTTCTTGTCACGCAGTTCCAATATATATTCATTGTTAGTGGTACAAACTTCTCATATTCAGAACTATTCCATTCATGCCATCTTTACTTTATGATGCCTTCAGGTTACATCGAGCCTGTGCTGGTCATACTTCATGAGCAAGAGCCTACATGGGCTGGGCGTATGTCATCAAAGAACCAAACATGCATGATATCTGCATTTAGTATAAGTATGAGTTTAAAGCAACACCCAATGATATGGTCTGCTGCTGTAAGTGTGCAAGATCAGTTGTAAGCTTTTGTTATTTCTTGTCTTTAGTCTATATATCGTCCTACATTGTTTCACCCAAAAAAATGGCAACACATTTTGGATTAGGTATTAAAGAATCATAAAATGCATTTGTTGTATCTCATCATTAAAATATTGCTAGTCCTGTTTTGATGATTAGTGATATTATCTCATCAATTATTAGTCCTTGAGCTTTACAGAACTAATACTTGCCTCTGAAGGGTTCGGTTCCTTACTACTTCCTTCTTGTACTTATTGTATACTCCCTCCGTCCCAAAAAGAATGCAATTCTCACATTCCGAGGAGTCAATCCATCCCAATTTTGACCAAGTATATATAAGAAAGTAAAACAATTTATGCTATCAAATGTCTATATTTGTATTTGTTATCAAATATATTTTCACATCATATATATTTGGAGTTACAAAAGTCAATAATATTTACTATAAACTCAGCCAAATCTAAGAATGTTTGACTATCCAAACCCAGAATTGCATTCTTTTTGGAACAGAAGGAGCACTTCTTTGTGCTAGAAATTATTTAAATGTTTTAGCAGTGACTAAAATTATTATATTGATACTAAAGGCCTCTTTGGTAAAGCTCCGCTCCCTGATCCTTCAGCTCTGCTCCTTGATTCTTCAATGGAGTGATTCTTAGAAGGGAGATGGATGGGGAGCTGATGAGAAGTTAATTCTTTGCTGATCCCCACCAGAATATAACAAGGAGCAGGGTGAAGCAGGTTTTTTAGCTCCTAGCTCCTAGTGTAAATGGAAAAGTGATTCTCCCTCTGATCCCTACCTCAACAAGTTGGCATTTTCCCCCCTTTGGTAGGGCTCCTCAGATTCTCATGAGGAATCAGGAGCTGGGAGATCTACCAAAGGGGCCCTAAGCAATCATGCACTCCATTATCGCTGTCCAACAAAGTATATACTTAGTACATGAGAACTCGCAAGTATCCACACATCGTAGTAGGGGGCAGAAGAATGACATTCATGATTTTCATTCACTCGGAGAAGGCTTATGATAAAATACCAAGGAACCGTTATGTGGTGGCATTTCGACAAACATTATCTTTTTGCTTGGTGATGGATGAGGTCACAGGGGACATACAAGTAGATATCCCTTGGTTTATGCTTTTGGCAGATTTGAAAGCCGGCCGGGTGTAAATAGGAAACTAGAGTTTTGGTGGGAGACTCTGGAGTCCAAAGGTTTTAGACTTGGGCACTCAGCAAAACTAAAACTGAATATATGAGATGTGTCTTCATTGCTACTACTCACGAGAAGGGAGCTGTTAGTTTTTAAGGGCAAGTATTGCCAAGGAAGGACACCTTTCGATATTTGGGATCAATGCCACAGAGAGACAGATGTAGATAAGGATGTTAGTCATATATCAACTTGGGGCGTATGAAGTGGCGCCAAGAGTTTGGGCATTCTCTCCGTGCCAGGAGGGTACCAAAGAAGCTAAAAAGAAAGTTTTATAGATCGGCAACTAAACCTGCAATGTTGTATGGTGCATAATATTGGCTTACAAAAGATGACATATTCTGATCAAGCGTTGCAGGAACGCATATGCTGTGTTGTATTTGTGGTCATACAAGAAGGGATTCAGCCCTTAACGATATAAGTGATAGCACCAATTGAATAAATACTTGTCCAACACCGGTTGAGATGGTTTGGACATGTCTAACGGAGATCTCCAGAGGCAAAAGTGCGTAGTGGATTCCTAAGGCCTGACAGTAATGTGAAGAGAGGTAGGGGAGGGCTGAAGTTGACATGGGAGGAGGAAATAAAAGAGACATGAAAGGATGGAATATACCCAAGGATTTATCCTTGAATTCCATCCCTGAACTTTGTTTGAACTCTAGCTTACCTTGTTTGGGACTTGAAGGTTTTGTTATTGTTGTTATTGTATGGCTTCCAATTTCCTACCTTGTCAGCCTGTTAGGTTTATTGCGTTTGTTTCTTTTATGGCTTATTGTGATTCTTTCCTTCACAAGAGCAACCACATTATTAACGTGTTTTTGTTGAACACTTAATTACAACATTTTCTTGGTCTCGGTGTAATGTTTACGAAGTACTATTTGTGCTCTCCAGAAATTGCCGCATGATGCGTACCAACTTCTTGCAGTTCCTCCGCCTATTAGTGGCATTCTTGTGATCTGTGCAAATTCGATCCATTATCATAGTCAGGTTTGACTAACTAAAAATACTCATGACTGGTTTACTCATACTGACAGCCTGATGGTTGATCTGTTATTGATTCACAAATTTTCTTTGTTGTTGCAGTCCACATCTTGTTCACTTGCCTTGAACAGTTTCTCGTCCCAGCCTGATGGCAGGTAGTATGTCTCCTTGCTTAAAATTATGACTGGCTTACTCATACTGCTTGCATCAGGGAAGTGCTTGCTCATTATTTATTTCTATCAAAACACAATAGAGAAAAATACCTTGTTTCTGATCGGTTACTCCTAAGACGTTTATGTTAATTTTTTAGCACGTTGCGCTAGTAAGCGCATATAGATACTGTGACATTAGCCATTAGATGTTAACCATGGGCCATGGCCATCAGCACTCATCAGTTAACCCCTCAAGGATCTCCTGTTTGCTCTATTTGAATATGTGTACTTGAAATTGATGTAGATGAAGCTAGCAAAACTGAAGTAACTATCAAGATTGTGTTGGCTGAAGGCAGGTTTATAAAATACTGGATTCAGCAGTGATATCTCTTGTGGTGAAATATACTGAACTCCCATGGCATCAAGTTTTTCATTTTTTTGGACAAACAGTCTTGACCCGTGGGCCAGTGTTGTTTTGCCTGTTGAACAGTAACCTTAAACTGTTACCTAAAAAATGTTTGGATCATATCACATGCTGTTTTTTCTATCTCACTGCTCTACTTGGTTCGATATTTTGCTTCTACATTAAGGATAGGTAGAAACATCTTAGCAAGGTTCCATGCTGCTTTGCAATAATCCTCTAACCACAGAGCAAATAATGAATTTGATATCGTCAGCTTGTTTTCTGGGAATCATGCAACTAACTCCTCTGAACTTCCGAATTCATGAATAATTTCCTTGTCCTGATTGACACTTCCATAAGATCCTTTAGTCTCATCAAGTTTCACTTCATTTTATTAGTAACGAAAGACCATTTGTTACTAAGAATTCAAAATCAAAGTTTGGATTTCAGAATTGATTTTGGTCTGGTTAGTAATATCATATCTCACCATTCAGGCCAAATTATATGCTAAGCTGTTAGGCTGTCCTACCATCCATATTTTGAAGCTTTGGAATTTGGGATTACTGTGATATCAATCTTAAAAAAAATGTGGAGAACTCAGGCACAAAGATATAAACTGTGTACCTTTATAGTTTAAACATCAGAAGCAGTGTGTATGTTACCAACTCTCCAGTTACACTAGTTAGACTGTTGAAGTCTGGGTTCAATGAATCTGCCGCCAACAGTCAGTCTGGGATCGAAAGGCCTCTGGTCCTGTAGGCCGTTAGGTAAATGCTGAGTTTTAGAACCAGTTCATTACTGTTTGCGGATTTTTCTAGTGTACACAGCACCAGTATATACTAGGACCCGCATTCAATCGTTCTATGCTATTTGAATGAGGTGCTGTCTTAGATGTGACTTCCTTCAATGCACTGTTGACATCCGTATACGAGTATATATTTGCATCAATTGATTTGTTGTTAGACACGTAGACCAGATTGTTATTACCAGTAAGGGAGGGCTTCGCCATGTTGTCTTAAAAAACGAATATTACCAATGGCAGTTGCTGTGAAATCTCCAGTATTTACTACTCCCTCTGTTCCTTTTTATTAGTCGTTTTGGCTATGATTCCCGCTGTCCAGGTTCAGAGCATTTTTGAAGTACCAAAACGTTATATGTGTCTTGATTCTAAGATCTGCTGATGTTTCTAGGAGGAGGCTCAAACGACTTATAAATAGAAACAGAGGGAGTAGTATTTAATAGGGTGTTATTGCTGCTGCAGCTCTAAAATCATCATTTCTGCATAAACAATGGTAGTGCCTGTCTTTTATTGCAAACATATATTTGGGACTCTAAAAAAAGTATATAATTGGGTTTGATATACAATGTTTTATTTTGATCCATGCTGATTACGCTGCCGTAAATTGCTATTCTTAGTTTCTTGCAAACGGGCCTGTAGCCTAGTGGTTGCAGTTACCTTAGTAGCACCCCTTGACCTGGGTTCGACTCCCCATGGGAGAGAATCTCAGGGCTGGGTAAAAAAGGCCACTCGCTGGTTCCCATGGCCTGCATGGGTGGAATGGCCTGTGGTGGGTCGGTCCTTGTGTTAGGGGCTGGTGGTGCACTAGGCCTCAAAGCACGGGCTAAGCGTATCTAAATAATATACTGTGGTGGGCGATCTTCCCACACCAGCCAATTTGTTTTATTTTCTTTCTTAGTTTCCTTAGTCTTTGTTATGTTGACTTTATGTTTCTTTGTCAACTTTGCAGCCCAGAAACTCTTAAAACAAGTTTCCATGTGGAGCTTGATGTAGCTAAAGCAACTTGGTTATCCCATGACATTGTAATGTTTTCATCAAAGAATGGAGAAATATTATTACTAACAGTGGTTTATGATGGGCGGTATGATGCTATTGCTTCTTGTTTGTACATGTGTTCTGGACTTTGTATTGATCGTTTTCTAGTTTCTTGATTTACAGAGCTGTACAAAGATTAGATATTATGAAGTCAAAAGCATCTATTCTTAGTTCGGTCAGTTACCTATGCACTTGCTGTGCTCATATGGTTCATTCTTGTATTATTTATTAATCAACTGAAGGGATAATTGTTTTTTATGTCTGCTAACCTGCTTGTCACAGGGTGCTACAACTCTTGGAGGTTCGTTCTTCTTTCTTAGCAGTCGTCTGGCAGACAGTCTTCTTGTGCAATTTTCCTGTGGGGCGCCAACATCTGTTCTGTCTGATCTAACAGATGAGGTTAGTTTCGAGAATTGTCTATGGACGTGCCTGTTAAATACTTGTTTTCGTAAAAGTTCTCTTCTTGACCATGCAACATGAAAACTTATATGCTAGAAAATTGTGCTGCTCACTTTATGAGTTATTGTTTACTGTTACTACATGAAACATATATAGCAAAAAGGCATGGTTATTGTCATATTTGCAGTTAGTATGCAATAATCTTTTAAGACCCTTCTTAATATAGGCATCCTGCATATTCTTTCTTCTTGGTTTCTTGTTCTGTCATTCTTCCCATTTATTTTGTCCCATTGGCTTCTGTGTTTATCTGTGCCTCTTCATACTGCCCCAGTGCCCCTCTTCCTACTGAACATCATATGCTTCTACCTACTTATCACATTCTCTCCTCTTAACGTAATTCTCAGGAACTACTGCTTGCTCAATATTGTACCAGTGTTTAAATGACGGTTAGCATGATAGCTCCCTGGTGGTGCACTGCATGCGCATTGTGTTGTTGTGCGAGCTAGAATGACAGTAGTAATGTACTTCGTCCATCCCCAAAATATAGCTAGTTTCAACGTTCAAATTTGTCCTATTTATGAGTTTCCAGGTGCGCTTTAAGCCATAAACTGTGAATGATATCCCTCCCCTCCATGGTTTTAAGTCGTCGCCGTAGTGTTCGGATGGAATTTCAATAGCAGCATCGCACTCGATACGATCTACTTTCTTGTTGGTCCTGCGTGTGAGTGAAAAGCAGCATGGCGCATAGTGTTGCATGTAGGGAGAAAAGGCATGCTGCTGAATTGTGCGCACGGGAGCCAATGAGGACTGCACTTGTGGGAACTGTGGAAGCTCCATGCATGCTGGGGAAATCGGTGCGTGTGGAGCTACCCATAAATTTTCCGTTTGGCTGCTGTGGAGCTTTTTTCCACTGAGAAATGGCTTCAGAAGCAGTTCCAAACAGGGTCTATATCTCCCCAGCGATGCATCTGTGAAGAGCAAGGAGTCAAAACGTGGAAGAGAGGGCGATGGCTCCTGAAATCATCGGCTGCACCATGCCGCTTCGATCGAGCCACATCCGTATCTCCATCACCTGGTTATGGCGCCTCCATCTAGGTGCTCCTGCCCCTTCTCCACCGAGCGTTCATCATTCCACCTTTTGCCTTCCTCCAGTTTGCTCGTCCATCACAAGCTTGTAGAGGTAGCACAGACACTCATATCTCTTCCTCACCCCGTGCATATGTTCTGTTTCTTTCCTTGTGCAATTGCATTAGACTGCTAGGGGGCATTGCTATTTCGATTGTGCATGTGTCACGGCCCTGCGGCTATTTCGATTGCCAGTGACGAACGTAGGGAGGCGACGGAAGGCGACAGGCAGCAAGGAGATGAGAGCAGAGAATAGAAGATGAGAACAATAGATTAATCTGGCTTACTATTTTATTCTCCCACGCGCAGCACATAAGTAGTCCAGATAAAAGAAGCCTGATAATAAGCTAAATATCCTCAACTATCTTAATCACCCAAATCTAAAACTAAGACATGCCGTCACAAAGCCACCTAGCCAGACTTCCTTCGCTGATACTTGATGCCGACCATAATAGCATGGTGCTCTGCTGTTAATCTGCTATTGAAGTAGGCAGCTTTGTGTGAATTAGTGGTACATGGGCTCAGGGTATGTGTATGGCATTGCCTCGCCATGCGCCTTATTCGCCTAGGCATCTGGAAGGGGGTGGGTTGCTGCACCTCGCCTTATCGCCTTAATAACCATGCTCCCATCTATACACATCTGCATACCACCATGATGGTTTATTTTGGTTTCATTTTCATGCAAATACTGGCAGGATGCTGGTGGTAAAAATTGATGTGCATTCAGGTGCGGCATACATGTTATATTTTGTTTAATACAAAGGCAAACCTTTTATTGTGACAGGGTAAATGAAGGGCATTTTAGACCTTTAATCCCTCTTCTTAATCATCCGAGAGTCTAAAACTAGCTATATTCTGGGACAGGAGTACTTGATAATGCAAACTTTGCGGCACTTACAGACTGTAGGGTTTACTAACAACATTTTAGTCTTGGAGGATACTAACAACATTTTTGTATTACAAGCTTGCAATGGCCTTGCTGTTCTGGTAACTTATAATTTTGTGTAAATCATCCCAGCTCTGACATACTAGACAATTTTTTTCTCTCGAACACATAAGAGAGCTGCTTATTAATATATTAAGAAGACTGAAGGGTGTAGCAACCAGTAACCGATACAAAGGTTTTTCCTCTAAGGGCAAAAAACCAGCAAAAACCCCTCGCACACGCTCAAACACTACATTACATTTGTCTAAGGAGACATACTAGATGATGCTGTTGAAATCTTGCTAGATCCATGCAGCAATTCTATCTAGATTCACATGGTGGGAGTGTCAGTACAGGAAAACAAACTTTCAATGCTTGTTTTTCATTGTTAGTCTAAATCTAGTTGCTTGATCAAAACCAGCTAGAGGTGGTTCATGAGAAAAACTAGGCTAGATGTTGGATCTAAGTGATGTCAGTTGCACCTCTTGTACATTAAGGTTTTGTTTATTTCGTGCAATTGTTAGTAAGTAGTTTTCTTACTATTATTTTCTTTCTTTACATAACTGTATCTTTCTAGCTATGCGTGAGTCATCTGCAACACATTTAGCAGCGAGCTTTTGGAATTATGCTAAACTTAGTCCGTCTCTTCAAGCTTGTTTACTGATCTATAGTCATGTACTTTGCAACAGTCTGCTGATATTGAAGGTGAATTGCCTTTCCCAAAGCGTCTAAAAAGGATCCCCTCTGATATTTTACAAGATGTGACGAGTGTTGAGGAGCTTTCTTTTCATAATAATACGGTGCCAAATGGTCTAGATTCAGCACAGGTATGAAGAATACTTTTTGTCGTATGGTAGCTATCTTGTTTATGCTCCATTTTCTGTAGGTTATACAATTTATTCTTTCTTTTTAGTTTTTTTTATTTTGTTTATTTACACTCCCTGATTGCCATTTTTTCTCTCTTGTTGCTGATTTATTTCATGTGAACTTTACAGAAGATCTCATTTGTCGTGAGAGATGCTCTGATCAATGTTGGTCCTCTAAAGGATTTTGCATATGGTTTAAGAACTAATTCGGATCCCAATGCAACAGGCATTGCAAAACAGAGCAACTATGAGCTGGTAAGTTGTATACTTGTATGAACTCTTACCTTTCAATTGTTGGTTATAATTATGTCTATCTTGTTCATTTGTTATTTTTTATATACTTCATAGTTCATAATCAATTTTGGAGATAAGGTACTAAATCCTGGTCCTATGCGGTTGATTACATCCAGTTGCTGAAAATCTGAGTGTTTTATGGGATCAAATGCCAGATGGGTTTTTATGTGCAGAAGTAGGCTCTAATATGATACCGAAGTCAAGGAAACACATTGATAAGTGAATAAGTCCGTAGGATTAGAAAACACACGACAAATTGATGAACATTGGCCAAGCTGATGGGGTAGGATAGAAGAGTCAGAGTGATCGTGTTGGTGGTCAGCTATATGTAAGTTTAAACCCCTCACAGTCAGTCCGAAGGGGTGGTGCTGATTGTATGGGACCGCTTTTCTCTCTATTAATATAATGATGCGCAGCTCTCATGCGTATTCGAGAAAAAAAAGAAAACACATGACAAAATCTCACTTGAACTTACAAGAGAACTTGGCAGTGAACAGTTGCCCTATAGGCCCTGGATTATTACCTGAATGGGTTATGAAATCCTTACAACAATTACAAGCGAAAAATCAAGGGTGTACACTTACTCGTGTATGCTGTATTAAAATGTGGAAAATGAATATCTATGATCAAGTGCTATTTTTACACACACTGTTGGCAAGAACTTGTTTTCCAAATGACCCCTCCAGGAACCAATTTTGCAAAATGGGCTGAAGAGCTCGTCTATTGTCCCTGGTTCTCGTTGCTCAGGGTATATATATATACTGTGGTGCCATGTGATCATAGTTACAGGAGCCTTGGCTTTAACCTATCACAGTACTGAGGAATTGTGTCCATTTTTTGGAATTGTGTCTTGCAAAATAAAATTTCCAAACAACTAGATAAAATTTTGGCAGCTATAGATTACTTTTTCTCATGTTATTGCATCTGTTAACTTTTTGAGTATTCTTCCACACTCTTATGTCATTTACTGCATTCTTGATGGGTAAATATTGCTAGAAGAAACTCCTGCGTGTTCGAGAAAAAAAAATATTACGAGAATAAACTCCAGGGTCTCTGCTCTGGGATAATCAGGAACTATATTTTATTATTTTCACTTTAGAACTGCAGAAACCTTATATAGGGCCAGCTAATGCACAGATATAGCACATCCAACTGTTATGCTAACTTACTTATCCAGTTATAATTCTAACTTGGTTCTGAGTAGTGGGCAAACAAACTTTTCTCTAACTTCAACAAACTAACAGAGAGTCTCCGTGCTGCTGTTTGCCTGTTCCTTGTGCCAGAATGGTCCATGCTTCAAGCCTGGCTGCTAGTGTGCACAGTGCACATGCTGTGGACTCTTTCTCATCACACATCCTTGGTGAATTGCATCACACATCCTTGATGAATTGCATCACACAACCTTAATGAATTGATGCTAAGCATTTTTCTAATGTGATTCATAATTTACTTTCTGTTGCCATTCTTTTAATCAAATCTATGTTACTCTAGTGGAACCATGTCATGAAAATCAATTTGTTCGTCCTGATTTCTTAGTTTACTGAGTGGTATAACTTCTGTCATTCTCCATTTGAGTTGCTTCCTTTTTGACAAATATTGGCTGTTTCAGGTGTGTTGTTCTGGTCATGGAAAAAATGGAACACTGTCAGTCCTTCAACAATCTATTCGCCCAGATTTAATAACTGAGGTGCATACTTTTGTTCCTTTTTTTTTTGCCAATCACTTTCTCACTCTTTTGGGAATAAGATAATGATTGGTATTCAGTTTTCATTCTTTGTCCATTGTTGCCACTATTGCTCTTGGTGTTGTAGTTTTGAACCTAGTTGCATTTGGACATTTGATGTTGCAACATCAGTTTGGGCCACTTAACAGACCCAGTGCACATTTTTTTGTGTTGCGTAACTTTGACTTAATGGAATACTCAATAGAGGTTATTTTTTTTTGTTCGACTTTGGGTAAGTGATATAATCTCATAGGTTATGTTAACAATGCTTTGACATTAGTAACATGTAAATATGTTAACAATGCTATATACCTGGCATGTATTGACAACGAAAACAAAGGACCATGCCTCCAAAATTATTTTTTTTGTATCATATAATAGGAGAAAAAAGAAGGGCAGGCCTGGTGCAGTTGGTTGAGCGCTTGCTCGCCGAAGTGCCAGGTCATGGTTTCGAGCGGCCACCCTGCGGTTTACTGTGGGGGTTAGGCTTGCCCGTTATATTTCCTTCCCTAGGACCCCACTCGAGTGGGAGCCTGTGGCACTGGGTCTGCATTTTTTATGTAATAGGAGAAAAAAATTCTGCCACTGGGTCATACCAATACAGCTCCATTTACCGCATCAGTGTCTATTGTGTAACACAACATACTTCACCATTGTTCTTCTGCCTTTCCATTGTAATACCAGGCGTGTCAATCACTGCGTACTTTAAGGGAAATATTGAAGAATGTGACAAAAAGTGGGAAGAAGACTGGGAAAATTGAACGGAATGGTAGATTTTGTCTCGGGGGTCACATCACTAGGAAATCTACAGCCAGGAACTCTAAATATGGAACATCTCTGTGGTCACATGGGGTGACGGGGGAGCCTGTAATCGTCTCTGGAGGGTCGCATGGATTGTGGTTTGTTGGAGTGTTGGACTTGTGGCGATTACGAGTTGTTTGTGATGGAAGTGTTGTGCCGGATGTGTGATGGGGGAGATTGTTAGATTTAGTCCCACATTGATAGTTGATGGTGGGAAGCACCACATACAAAGTGGGGCAGCCCAACCCTCATCCATCAAGCTAGTCTTTTGGGTTGAGTTAAGCCTGATACCTTCGCTGTAGGCTCTAGTGGACTTGGCCTATGGGGTGTCGGATCGTGGGTATAGCGGGCCGGGCCAGAATCCACCGCACCCTCTAATAGGAAGTGACGCCCGGATAATTTTCTGTATTTTGTTTCTTGGAAGTTCCAATTTCATTATCCAATGTATTTTACTTACGTTCTTGGAAGTTCCAATTTCATTATACAATGTATTTTACTTACGCTTGGTCATAACCTGTTTACTAGGTGGAACTACCAAGTTGCACTGGCATTTGGACAGTTTACTACAAGAGTTCTCGTGGAATTACAAATGAGGAGAATGAATATCATGCTTATTTAATAATAAGCCTAGAAAGCCGCACAATGGTAACCTTTTCCATTTCCTTTTTTTGCCCTTGATAATGTTCTTGTGAGTTACAGAGCTATACCTTATAATGCTTATTACCATTTGGAGCTAAAAGAAAAATGGGGGCTCCTATCCATCTACCACAATAAAGCCCACCAAGGCCTAGTTAATGAAAACTCGTTAACCTACCACGTTCCACATTTCAATTTTGCTAGTTCAACATGTCCTATAAGCACGTTCAACATTCTTTTTAACATGTTTAACATTTAATGTTTGAAATGTTGACATTGCTAAGACAGAATGTGGAAATTGGTAGAACGAAATGTTGAAACTGGAAGAATGAAATGTTGAAATTGGTAAGACAAAATGTTGAATCTTCTTCCCCGGCCTTCTTCCTCTCCTGCGTTGGTGGTGAACGGCATGCGCTCCCTTGCGGAGCAGGCGCATCAGCAGCAACGCGGGACGACAATGCAGCAACGCAGGGCGATGGCGCAAGCTCCTGCGCGGAGCAGGCGCAGCGGCGGAAGCGACTGCGCGAGCTCCTGCACGGAGCAGGCGTAGCGGCAGGAGACGACACAAGCGGCACTTGGCAACGACATGTGCGAAGTAGAACCGCCAGGCGCGAGTGAACGAGGAGCGGGCTGCGCACGCGGGAGTAGCGTAGGCTTCGAGCGATTGGAGCGGGCATCGTGAGGGTAGGAGCGGCGGCGACAGGTCGGACGGTGTGGGAGCAGAGGGGCTGTAGCGCAAGAGAAGGTGGGGATAGGGTTTGTCTGTGTGGAGATCCAAAGGTTGCGAATGCTTTGTACGAATCTCAAACAGATGGAGAAGCTAATTTGTACTGGAAAATGGATAGGAAATCTGTAGAAAAATAGTATCTTCAGCCTAGACCTGACCATGGGCTGCTCGACCCAATGAACCCGGACCGAACCGCTCAACAAAACCCAAGACTGACCTAACCCGAAAGTGCACGGATCAGGAATGGGTCTGTTTGTTTGACCTGTCCAGAAATTATGGTCGGACGCGTGCTGGAATTTTATCCTGTGGGCTGGCCCGATGACTTGATAAAATTGTGCAAGATGCCAACGGCCCAACAAAAATTCAACTCCCCCCTTCTGTCCGCGCAGCCCAACAATTATTGCCGTGCCTTCTTGCGGCCCAGCAACAACCTCGTTGACGTATGTGGCCAGTAGCCTAACAACCAAAAGAGCCACCACTAGCCCTGAGTCTTGACAACCCCTATCAATTCCTCACTCCTCATCGCGTGTCCTTATCGTTGACCACAAGTGGCGCTCCTCTCTAACTATAGATCTCCCCTTGGTCAACCCCCTTCCCACGGTGCTCCACCCAGGCCGCAAGAGGCCGATGCCCCTTGGTTGGCCTTCTCCTGTCCCTTTAGCCTAGCATCCGACAGCCAAGCGACGAGTGGTTTGATCTAAGTGGTGGAAGGGGG
This sequence comes from Digitaria exilis, assembly GCA_015342445.1. NCBI lineage: Eukaryota > Viridiplantae > Streptophyta > Magnoliopsida > Poales > Poaceae > Digitaria > Digitaria exilis. The sequence goes on from JACEFO010002887.1 coordinate 54,930, forward strand.
CGACTGCGGCGGCGAAAGCAGGAGAGGAAGCAGACTGCATACAACATCCATGGCACAGGAGTATCAGAGGCAGTGTTGAAGGTGCAAGGGGGACAGAGGCGCAGCTAGAGGTGAGGTGGAGGCGATGTCAGTCGTCTGTGACATAAGAGAAGGCGGAGGCGTGGGGCCGCGGGCTGGCCCGTGGGTCGTCGGGTTGTGTAGCGTGTTGGACACTGGCAAGGTTACATGAGGCGCTAGGCGCTCTCTAGGTGGTGATCTGCCGCCTAGAGCCTAGGCGCGATTGGGCGTTTTAAGGCGTTTTTCCAGGCGGTATTTTATACTTCTACATACTTACCATATACAGCACATATCCTTCTAAAAAAGAAAAATAGAGGATGAATGGACCCTTGTTGAAAACAGCCCATCAAAAGGCCCAACTCCCGCTCCCACCTTATCCTCTTATCTCCAGCGCCTTGCCTGACCCCGACGCCTCCCCCCCCATCATCTTCTTTCCCCCGACTCGTCCTGCTCCTCTGCCTCCACCACCACCGCTAGATCCATGCTCTTACCACCTCCTCCTCCTCCGCGTACCCATGGACCTCCCTGCCTCCTCCTCCACCCCTGCCGGCTGCCGCTGCCTCCGCTCCTCTGTCTGGCCTCTAGCACGACTACCCCCTAGGCACCGCGGTACCCCGTCGCCTTGCGCTTAGTCTCGCCTGGGTGAGCGTGGAATACCGCCTTTTGGAACCATGGACACTGGTCGTGTTTTTCGGTCCGCTGCCCAGGTCGGGTCGCACTCGAGTCAACAAGAAACATGTTGGGTTCCTTTTAGCCCGACTCGACCGGACCTGGGCACTTGGCTGATGATCAGGTCTGCACTAGTTTTATAATGTTTGTTGATTGTTTAAAAATATACAATACCCAACGAGTATGGACCTGTTGAAACTTGTAAGAGCATCTCCAACAGCTCTTGTATCCAGTTTGGTATAGCTAAAAAAAGAAAAAAAGAAGGAAAAAAACCTCATCCAACAGTTTAGGTAAACTATTATCCATCCAACCGGGCTAGCTATCCGCCCCCGTCGGCTCGGCTTCTTTGCCTAGCCCCCGGACGCTCGGCATCCTCGCCCGTGGGCGTCCGCGCCCCTCCTTCCCGTGCGCTGGCGCTCGTTCGCTGGCAGATTCTCGTACCTTCGAGCTTGAGGGAGATGACGACATCCTTGACGGACACAACGGTGACGGTGCCGCCGCCGGAGATGAGGTATGGGCGCACGTCGTCTAGGACGCGGTCGACGTTTTCCTCCGTAAGCTCGTAGGTCGCCGCCGAGTACAAACCGCCTCCCTGCGCTAGCGGCGTAGGTACGGACTACGGAGGCCGCGGCCAGGCATGACCACGAGCCGGACGTCCGGATCTTGGAGATTCCGTATTGAAACCGCCGAGGACGTGGGAGTGGATTTGATTTGGAGATTTGGGGGCGGATTCGCGGCGGAGGCAACGAGAAGACGGCGGCGGCGCAGCGGTCAGGGAGGCCTCCATGCGTTTGTGACTTTGTGTTCGCTGTGGGTGTTTGGTCTCGCTGGTTGCTTCCGTACGCACTAGAAGTTCGAGCCAATAAATTACACGTGGAATACGAAGAAGAAACTATCTATCAGTGCTCCGAACTCAAATTCTACATTATGAAGTTACTTTGTTGTCTACGCACTAGACAGCATATGACATGGAACTAGATTTGAATATACCCATCCAGGTCTGCCTAGCCTGTTGGATTCCACTGTAAAATTAAGGAGTTTTTATTTTTACAAAGGGGTACAAACTCTATATTTAGCTAACATAAATACAAGAACTGTTGTAGATGCTCTAAGCCCGTGCCAGGCTTGAAAAGTTAAGGCTTTGAAAAGCTAGGTTAGCCAGCACTACCCAAACCTGAATAATGGGGCAGGTCCAGCTCATGCCAAATAGTTTGGGTTGCCCATGAATGGTTATTCCATTTTGGTTAGATTTTACTGGGACCTGGATCTCACTTTGAACTGCTCTATCTGGGTGTATGTTTGATTTCTATTGGGATTTATCCACCATTTTGCTATTTAAATTTTAACATATAGTTCATTTCAATTTGGCCTGATCCTATGTTTTCGCTCGACAAAATGATAATTGTACACATTGTTGTGTTTCAAAGGTACTTCAGACGGGTGATGATCTAGGAGAAGTTACGGAAACAGTTGATTATAATGTTCAAGCAAGCACAATTGCTGCTGGTAACTTGTTTGGGAGGTATGATCCACCGCTAATGCAATCCTTTTTTTTCTTTTATTACTTACACTAGTATCGTTTCCATGTGTTGCTATGGGACAACAAAAGCTACATAAGGAACAATATAGGACATCACGAAAGATAATAAAAAATTATATAAGGAATAATGTGGAATATCGCAAAAAATAATAATTCAACGGTAATACGGTATAGTTCTATTGTTGTAAAACATAACATTGCGCAATCCATAGCCAACCATGACAGCATCAAAGTAGCAGTCTGTGAATGGTAAATCAATTGCATCACCCTGAATCCATCTGCAAGTACCAAAGTCAGAAGCAGAGTAGCAGACACACCGCATAGCGCCATAGCACATATTAGCCAAGCACATTGAACATTCAACTGGAACCATAGGATGCTTTTTATCTGCAAACCCAGGATGATCAATTACTTACGTTCTTGTAGCACAGCTTGCATCGTTGCTCCTGACGCTGAACAGCAGTCTGCAGTTGCTGCCTTGAGAAATAGACGGCCATCACATGTGTCATTAGGGTGCTGTTAGAGATGGAATATTCAGATCTGTTCATCTAACCCTAGAAGGGTGGGTATATAGTGCTATGCATGGACCTCTATATGGGCCAGCCATATGGGCCATAATCTATACTAACAGGTGCAAATGAGACTTTCAGTAGGAAACAATAGCTGGCTAATTTGAAGTTTGAACGCTAACATTACCAACACCAACCTCTCCATCTAAGCCGACCTTCTGAGATAGCAGGAAAGCCAAATCCACACTCATCAGAGATCAAGAACACATCCCATCTTCGCCCTAACCCCAGAAGAGCACAGTTTTGCATCAAGCCATCAACCGATTTGATTCACATTGCTTATGTACTGCAATTACCAGTTTACCAGTTTAGCACTAACTCTGTACCTCGACCAAGGAACGTCGATGCTCTTCCACATCCGGTGCTGCACCAGGCTGAGAACGTCGTTCAGCTGCAGGGGACATTGGAATGTGACGTCGTCAGAAACTCAAGCTGGAAGTGCTATCCACACTATGCAACACTAATTTCGTAGGACCAGCGAGGGGATGGGGGAGAGCAGGAGGTACAGACGTGGTCGTAGACGGGGGAGATGCAGCTGAAAGAGGGCCTGCTGCTCGCCGGCCACGGTTTGGTCAGATATAAGGCTCTGGTGTTGTCAATTCGTAATCAGAGCTGTATTGGCAAGCTCTGAAACTGTGGTATGGCCACCCCTCTCGGTCTCGGATGTCGCCAGCCACGGCATAACGCCGCCCTACCTGTTTGTTGTTGATTGGATCACCACAAACAGAGCTCGTACACCACAAATCGAGTGTGAGGCGAAGTCACAACCGTGCAGGACGTCGGTGATCTACATGGCAGATGGCCAGCCGGTGCCGAGGCGCAGCTGTGTAGCGAGGCAGCCGATCGATTCCGTTGATAGCAGAAGGTGAGAAGAGGTGGGCGAGAAAAGAAGGGCAAGATTCTCGGGGTACCCAGTGGGGATCCTGGACGACCATGGCGTTTGAATTTTGAACTGGGGAAGGAAGGAAGGCGCGCGGTGGGCTGTTCGCGAGGGCAGCCGGTGTGGCAGGTGGCACGACGAAGAATGCAACACAACTGTCCTTCTCTGTCTATTTAGTTGTATAGATTTCTGCAAGATAGACTGTTAGTTTACATTATCAATGGCATGTGAATTTTGGCAGTCAGAAGTAGCAACAAATGATGAAATATAGTTCCATAATAATAGTGTGATCGACCCCCCTGGTGTTTTTTTTTGGGGTGCAGGCCTTTGATTGTTTGAATTCTTGCAAAGGGAGGGCCTGCAAAGAGGTGGGCAGGGGAACAACATTGAGAGTAACATCAGTCAAATACGATGTTTTTTTTGCATCTACACCAAACTGTCTGCCCTGAGATATTGGAAGGACTGGATTGGAGGGTCGAATTTGTTAGCTTGTCTTGGTCCTTTTAGTCATATGTTATGTAATTTTCATATATAATCGAACTCCACATCACTCTCTGGTCCATGGTGAGAATGTTATTGCAATTGAACCTTTCAAATATCTTAATGCAAAGATACACAGGTACATAGCTCTCCTGTGTATCAGATAAAAAAAAAAAAGCTTCAGAGAGTGGTATCAGAAAAAGAAAAAGGGCTTCACGCCTTATTTGTTGCTGGTCCAGCCGGCGATTAGAGCCTCTCTTTTTGTGTGTGTTTTGGTCGTTCTATATTTTGGCCCTTCTCCTTAATGCAATGATATGCAGTTCTGCATATTCGAGAAAAGAGAGTGATATCAGAAAAGGAAATCAACCACCTGCCCTTCTCAGTCCTCACCCTTATCTCTAAGCATCTAAAATCTTAAAGCCAATGTGAAAGAAGGCAGTTGATGTGCTTTGCCCCTTTTCATCAAAACATCTCCCCTTAGCTTGAATTCTTGTACTCACATTTTTGTCTCAATTTGATGACACGCAGCCCTCCTTTCAACAACAACAACAACATAGCCTTTAGTCCTAAGCGAGTTGGGCTAGGCTAGAGATGAAACCCAAGAAATAAAGCTCAAGGCTCAGGAACGTTGATAGCTAGTCTCCAAGCGCTCCTATCGAAAGCTACCTCCTTGGAAATATTCCACTCCTTAAGGTCTCTGTTTATCGCTTCGTCCCAAGTCAATCTAGGTCTACCTCTACCTCTCTTTATACTATTGGCCCGCCCTAGGACCCCAATACGCACCGGCGCCTCCGAGGGCCTCCGTTGGACATGTCCAAATCATCTCAGCCGATGTTGGGTCAATTTCTCCTCAATGGGTGTCACCCCGACCTTCTCCCGAATGTCTTCATTCCGAACTCTATCCCTTCTTGTGTACCCGCAAGACCATCGCAACATCCGCATCTCTGCTACACTCAGTTGCTGGACATGTCGCCGTTTAGTAGGCCAACATTTGTTGTTCGAAAAATAAATGGTGAATAGTCAGCCTCATTTGAAGTTTGTCTTTATCATCTTTATATTATTTGAATTTTTGCAGGCGACGTGTCATACAGGTGTATGCCAACGGTGCCCGTGTGCTTGATGGTTCCTTCATGACACAAGAGCTAAACTTCACTATGCACACTTCGGAGTCTTCATTGAGTTCTGAGCCTCTTGCAGCGGCATCTGCTTCTATTGCAGATCCATATGTTCTTTTGAAGATGGTTGATGGAACCATTCGACTTCTCATAGGAGGTATGGTATATGTATATCCACTAGTTGTCATGTTTTTTGTTCTTTCATTCTTCTTTGTTGTGCACATGTCTAGGAACAATTTGACTTGGATGTTTAACTGTACTAATTTAATTACAAATGCTTAGGGGACAAATTAGTAGTCAGTTGTTCGGAGATGGTAATGCCATAATGTTGCGGATGAGAATAAAATTAACAATTAATGAGCATATCCTACTTCGTAAACTAAAAACATTACGTTTATGACAATGCTCCATGTTTCGGTATGTTTATCCATGCCCACTATTACGCATTTACGAACGAACTAAGTTAATAACTCCCCAAGTCAGTGCAAGGGAAAAGCATCAAGCACCAGACTTGGAGGATTGTTTGTGTCACTTTCTTTATGTTCTAACCAAGTACTGTTGGTAATGTGCTGTGCCATTAGCTTCATTTTATGCGGTGGTACATTATGTGCGACATGGACTATCCTGTGTTGCGTGAAGCACTTGTACCAAAAATGTGCAAGGTTCACATGGGAATCATGGAGAACTTGAGATTTTGGTGTCACAGAGGGTGAGAAAGTTCTTGTGGGCATCTTAGAGATTGAAATGAATACAAGATAGTGACCCTTACATCAGAAGAAGAGTTGGGCTTTGGGAGTGATTGTGTGATGGTGAGGTTTATGTTGGGGATGTGGTAGAGTGCCTCACTCTACCAGTGTTAACGGAGAGCATTGTCGGCTGAAATAAATACAAAATTACTGACAACTGGGCTCCCGTTGCACTGACATATATTAGATAGTCATTTTGAAAGTTGAACCTAAGAATCTTTCGGTTTCAGAGGGTGAGTGGTGTAGAAATGAACCTGCCATGGGACAGTTTGGCAACTGCTGGCAGTAGAGTTGGCAAGCCTGTCCTTTCTTGCACTAAGTTTATAATGAATGTGTGAAACTGTGCAAGCAGCTATATTTGTGGAAGTTAAATATCTTGTTAGAATCTATACTCCAGTATTAACCTGTTAATTGCAATGATGTTTAGATGTGATTAGCTTTCATTGCAATTCTATGCCACATGAATTTTGATCTGTGCCACATCGAATTCTGATTGTGATTGATATAGGCCACTTTATTTGATGGAGCACTGTGCACATATTAGCAGTGAAAGGTGGTTTTACACAAATATACTAGACGCTTCTTCCCCTCTAGAATCCTGAGGTTATCATCTTTTTGTTAGAAAGGAACTTAAATACATGTTATCTTCTTCTAATGCAGATTATTCTACCTGCACTATTTCTATTGATGCTCCTGCCACATTTGCAAGCTCAAGTGAGCGAATATCATCATGTACACTTTACTGTGACAGAGGTCCTGAACCATGGCTAAGAAAGGCGAGTACTGATGCATGGCTGTCCACTGGTATTGGACAGGCTGCTGATGTCAATGATAGCTCTTCTCATGATGAGTCAGATATATATTGCATAACTTGTTATGAAAGCGGTAAACTGGAAGTTTTTGAAGTGCCTAGTTTTAAATGTGTTTTTTCTGTGGACAATTTTGTTTCTGGACCTGCTATTTTGTTTGATGTCCATTCCCATACTTCTACTAAGCATGCTGTAATAGGAGTTCCAGATTCTGGCAAAGTTTCTGTAAAGAAAGAGGAAGCAAATAACATTAGGATAGTTGAGCTTGCAATGCATAGATGGACGGGTCAGTTCAGTCGTCCATTCCTCTTTGGATTATTGAATGATGGGACATTGTTGTGTTACCACGCTTATTGTTATGAAGGTTCGGAAATCAATGCACAGCATGCTCCTCATGGTTCATCTAATTTTGACAACATCAATGATTCCAGACTCAGAAATTTGAGATTTCGTCGAGTTTCAATTGACGTCTCATCACGAGATGACATTTCAAGTTTTGGACGACCAAGAATAACAATTTTCAATAACGTTGGAGGTTACGAGGGATTATTTATTGGTGGCCTGAGGCCAACCTGGGCTTTTGTTTGCCGACAGCGATTTCGGGTGCATCCACAGGTACACAAATGCTATAATCAAACAATTTGTGGTTTTTTGGTTTGGGGTAACTGAGACGTCAATTGTTTCCTCGATATGCTTTAAAGACTAGGAAGCAATGGCATTTTTTTCTTTAGTATTTTATAGCTATGCTAGCTCAGTTCTTCCGCTGAATTTAACTTCATTACACAATCTATAGGACAAAAAGAAGGGGTTCTCTTGCAGATATTTTCAAGCAGATGTTTTCAACTATTCTTATTTGTTTGTTATTAGACTTGCACTGGACTGAATGCTAAATCTGTTAGAATTTATATTCTGTTTCGTTTGTATAAACATGTATACCATGTTATGAATTACAAATCTGAAATACTATCGGTGGAGGCTGACTGTCTTTCCATAAGTTATCCAGAAATAGCACTTGTATACAACTTGAACTATTCTTCTATTCTTTTTTTAATACATTTTGCAGTTATGTGATGGTCCGATTGTAGCCTTTACCGTTCTCCACAATGTCAATTGTTGCCGTGGCCTTATATATGTTACATCTCAGGTGAAGTGTTATTCGGATATGCATTTTATCTAGGGGCATTTGTTCAGATATGCAAAAAACCTTTTATTTACCATTGTACTCTCTTTGTTTCATAATACATACCATGCACAAACCTAGCGAAATGAAGTTTTTCAATACTTATTTTGCTTCCATTTTTAAATTGTTTGGGATTCATGAATTTTGGAGTGCAGGGTTTTCTGAAGATATGTCAGTTGCCGTCAGCATATAATTATGACAACTACTGGCCTGTTCAAAAGGTAAAATTAGTTTTTATGTAGACATATACAATACATTAACACTATCTGAAGTGTTTATCTTTTTCAGGAGTTTTATTCATTCCTCTTTTGTAGGTCCCCTTGCATGGCACTCCACATCAGGTTACATATTATGCAGAGCAGTCCCTCTACCCACTTATTGTCTCTGTTCCTGTAAGTACTATATAGTTATTTATTGTTCCTGTAAGTACTGTGTATTTTTTCGTTTGTTCCTGTAAGTACCATGTAGAGTCTTATTATTGTATCTGTTCTTGTAAGCAGTATGTAATTTAATGAGATAAATTTGTTACTGGTTTACTGCTACCTTTGATTGTGCTTGTTTTTGTCAGGCAGTTGATTGTTAGTTAAATCTGTTTAGTCTAAGGTTCTTAATTTATTTTGCTTCAGGTTGTTCGCCCCTTAAATCAGGTGCTTTCTTCTATGGCTGATCAAGAATTGGGTATGCACATAGAGAACAATGGTACAGTTGGTGATGACCTCCAAAAGGTTTATACTGTTGATGAATTTGAGGTTCGTGTTATGGAGTTGGAGAAACCAAGTGGACGTTGGGAGACAAGGTTCACAATTCCGATGCAACCTTTTGAAAACGCTCTAACAGTTCGCATTGTTACATTGCAAGTATGTATGTTTTCTCCCCTCGATGAGTGCACTCAGCTCAAATAGTATTTGATAACAAGATTATTTATTTCACCTCAGAACACAACTACAACGGAAAATGAAACCCTGATGGCGATTGGCACTGCTTATGTTCAAGGGGAGGATGTTGCTGCTAGAGGAAGGGTGCTTCTGTTCTCTTTCAGTATAAATGAAAATCCTCAGAATCTGGTACTTGACGAGCATTGTGAATTCTTTGATGAAAATTCTGCTGATATTTCAATTGCCACTATGTTTATCTGGTAACTTATCAATCTTAGTTTCAGGTTATGGAAGTATACTCAAAAGAGAGTAAAGGTGCTGTATCAGCTGTTGCCTCTCTCCAAGGTCATCTACTGATAGCTTCGGGTCCTAAGATCACATTGAACAAATGGACGGGCTCTGAACTGACTGCCGTTGCATTCTATGATGCCCCGTTGCATGTTGTCAGCCTGAACGTTGTAAGTTCAGTAAGGCAGAATTTTCATAAAAGATTTGGTTTGAATTGATTTGGTTTGAATCAAGATTTTTTTTTTCAAACACGAAAAAGAGCTGTGCATATATGAAGGAAAAAGAAGAGGTATACAAGTCCATTAGGGTTAGGGAAGGGTTCTAGTACAATAATGAAAGTAGATTGAATGTGAAATGCTAGATTGAATGATATGTAAACCAATTATGTATAGCCAGGACAGCCCTATGTTTGGATTATAGAAACAGAACCAATAAGGGAGTCCTTGCCTAATCTCAACCTACCATGGAACCAACCGACAACATATACACGTATAACAAGCAGGCAGTCTGATCGTCAATGGCCTAGACATTCAGGCTGGGCCTGAATTCTGAAAACTGAGGCTGCAACTAGTAGTACTGATTGCAACTCTGAGCAGTAACTCATTGCAACACAACTAGATTGCAACTAGTAGTAACTAGGTTGCAACTGGAACAAAAAACTTGGTTGCACCTAGTAATTGTATGGTGTTTGGTTGGGGGATTTTAATGCAACGTAATTGTTATCTCATAACACTGGTAATGGAAACAAATTAAGCAGTCACTTGCATTGTTTGGTTAATGGAAGTAGACTGCATCTGAACCTATTCATCTCATTATGAACTGAAGGGAAGCAAACACGCAATCGAGCAAAATCTGATATGGAAGTGAGCGCACATACGGTCGATGCTGCCAGCGATTGGGGTACTGTAGCGTCGTCGTCGTTGTACAATGCGAACATGAAGGGGGCTCGAGCGCCATTAATGGCGGAGTGGACCTGTAGGCTGAGTTGTGGTGAGCAAACTCATGCTCGTCGCGGCTACCGAATACGAGAAGGGCGGCGGAGGACCAAGCTCAAAGCACTGCTAGTGATTGGTGAGGGGCTCATGCGTGCATGAAGTCATGGAGGTAAATTACGCTGGCGTGTGGTAGGATGTCGCAAGGTGACGATGGTGCGGCTGTGTCGGTATCGGATAACACTCGGTTCAGAGGAGTATCGGGATTGTATATGGTTGGTAACCGAGACAGTAGTATCCATTTACAGCACACCTACACCCAACAGAAACAAACATGATCAACTAACAGATATAATCAGATACCGTTACAAGCGAGGAAACCAAACACTACTTTTGAGGTTGCAACTAGTACCAGGTTGCTATTGAGTAGTAACTGATTGTAACGTTACTGGATTGCAACTAGTAGTAACTAGGTTGCATCTGGAACAAATAACTAGGTACGTAACTGGATTGCAACTAGTATTTGCATCTGTAACAGTAACTGATGGCAACTAGTAGTACCTGGTTGCAACTGACCATTAAATAATTGGGCAATTGGGCAAAAACTAGGTTCTCAGTGGTTACAACAAGCGCTAACTACGCTATAGGCAAGTTGCAATTATGTTGCATCTGTGATAGCAACTCAGACAGTGATGTTGCATCCGTTCTAAAATACTTATCATTCTAGGCCTCTTTTGTGTTTCTAGATTCATAGCATCTTCAATAAATTTGGTAAAACGCCAGAATGTCAAGTTATTTGGAATGGAGGGAGTAAATAAATTGGTTCAAACAATAAAAGCTTTTTAAATACTAAACACCATTCAACAGTTTAATACTAAAATTTGATAACCATGTATCTAATTAGGGAGGCCCCTCCGACCAAGATTACAAGAATCCTTAAATTGCCTAAATTGGAATCTGAGTGCATAACGTTCATGTGCCGCTTCTCAAATTTGATTGTTTTCATCTTTGAATCATTCATTTGTTTTATTGTCTTTGCAATAATGTGTGCGTTTTTATATGTAAGCTATGCTGCAGTAGGCTATTGCAGTTTTGCAGCATCACATTACAATGGTTGACATCCTTTTATTGACCTAACAGGTGAAAAACTTTGTTTTGTTTGGTGATATTCACAAAAGCATATATTTTCTTAGCTGGAAGGAGCAAGGTTCTCAATTGAGTCTGCTGGCAAAAGATTTTGGGTCACTTGATTCTTTTGCAACTGAATTTTTAATTGATGGAAGCACCTTGAGCCTTGTAGTTTCAGATTGCGCTAAGAATGTGCAGGTAATTTTCTCTCGTCTTTTATATTATTGATTGATCAACTGAACCTTACATTCGGTCTTCACATACTTCACCCGTCTTCCTGTCAATTTACTTGCAAAGAATGAAAGAAATATGTCAGTGGTCAGGAATGATCATTGTACAGTTTGAAGCATCATATTTTCACCTAGTACAGGAATGGTCATTGTCAACATAGCACTCAAGACTTCTTGAATCCATATAAATAAAGTAAATTGTAGCCAGTCTTAACGAAAGTACTGGACTAACGGCCAGATGGTGCCAAGGAACCACCTGCATGGCTGACTAGAAGGCCTTGTTTAAAGTCCTTTTTCTTTAAATTTTGGATTTGAAAGCATATATGTGAGACACAATCTACTATTTTTTTCTTTGGTCTATATCTCCCCTACTAGTGTTTATAACACTTCAGGAGCTAATGAAACTATTTTAGTAAAATTCAATTATCTCAATTCTTGGGCAGTCACACCAAAAACTTGAGTTCTTTTGTACTTACTTTTTTGATCAATGAACATGAGCTAAAATTAGAGGTAGATTAACACTGCTTGTACGCTGCTGGATCAAGGATCGTAGCTGACCCTTCTCAGTGATTTATATGCAAAGGTTCAGTACACAAGTGTTGTGTACTATGCCACAGTAGAGACCATGCACCACTGCTGCTACAACACTGGCCATGCTGCATGGCCATAACCATGTGAAGCAGCACACTTAACCAGTCAAACCAAAATGTTTAAGCGATTGAGAAGGAACTAGGGCGGCTTTATAGCTCAAGCCCCCCCGTGCAGCCCACGTGGGTGCAGACGGCTGCCGCTTTGGGCGCGGTGTGGGAAATGGGTGGCGCAAGGAATGCGGGAACCGGGGCTCGAACCCGAGACCTCCTGGCTCTGATATCATGAAGCAGCGCAACCAGTCCAACCCAAAAGCTTAAGCGACTGAGAAGGGGCTAGGGCGGCTTTATAGCTCAACACCATGTATTACTTCCTACTGCTGCACAAGTTGAGTCATGGGCATCATCACCAAGTTCCTGAGTTGATACCATCGAGGGGGGATCAGGAATGTGATATGATAATTGACTGTTCCATACCAGCTACTGAGTTTGCCATAACACATTGGCTAGCAAAGTTCGTCCTTATGGCAGAAAAAATCAAGCAAAAAGATTAGCACAAGGGTTACACCGTCAGGCACATTCCCCTAAACATCAGCCTCCACCACACTCTAAGCATTCTCTAGACTCCTTGCCTTCCCCAAAATCGTTGGCACTCGTAGCTCAACATAGATCTTGAGTGGTGGCGGTAGTTTTGAAGGAACCAGGCCCTGGTGCCTTACGTCTGGGCCTGTGGTACTCAGCCCTTGGCTGCCGCAAACGTCCCCCTTCATTGCCTGATTCTCCTTGACATCCTCGCCCATTGTCATGTTGTCATCTCAGCTCCTGACATATTGACAATATCAGTGGGATACAACCTTTTATCAATACAATTCAGGGATAAATGCTATCATTGTCGAACTAAAAATACCAGATCATATATTGTTAATGCAGTGTGGGATGAGAACTGATTTGGACAAATTTGATGAAAGCTAGCTGGTCTTGCTATAGCTAGCCCGTCAAAAATATTGGGGAGGAATAACAAATTCATGGAAAAAATTTTCGCCGTCATCTTATTAGGAAACACTTGTTTGTAAAACTAATTCTTTCTCATTGAGAAATACTTTTATCGGTTTTCGGTGTTTGTAAATGCTGATACAAAAATGATTAAAAAATGTTGCAATCATATATTTTGCATGAATTTCTTGTGTGATTCCTTTAGCGTTCAGACTTCCTACAAATTTGTCTACTATATTCTTTCTTTTTCCATCTGAATTAGGTTACTTTACATAGATAAGCAGCTCTCCTGTGTGTTCGAGAAAAAAAAAATTAGGTTACTTTACACATGATTAGTTGATTGCATTTCAGTATAGATTAACAAAAAATACCATGCAGATTTTCTACTATGCTCCCAAAATGGTGGAGAGCTGGAAGGGGCAAAAGCTCCTTTCCCGAGCAGAGATTCATGTGGGAGCCCACGTGTCAAAATTTTTGAGACTACAGATGTTGCCGACACAAGGATTGGTATCTGAAAAGACAAATCGTTTTGCTCTTGTATTTGGAACATTGGATGGTAGCATCGGTTGCATTGCACCCATTGATGAATTGACGTTTCGTCGGCTCCAGAGCTTACAGAGGAAGCTTGTAGATGCTGTTCCTCATGTGTGTGGCCTCAACCCAAGATCATTTAGGCATTTTAACTCCAGCGGCAAGGCACATCGCCCTGGACCGGATAACATCATTGACTTTGAGCTTCTTTCTCAGTAAGTCGATCTTCAACGCATCTTCTTTTCATTATTCTTCGTCGAGTAAAATAGGGGTATCATGGAGTTCTACCGAAACCTTTCCATTCCTTTATGTTTGCGCACTTCATTGGAGAAAAATATTTCACCATTTATGTCCATTAAGAATGTCGAGTGTTCAGTTATTGCAATATTTTTACGCATTAACCCTAATTAAATGCCTTGGGGAAAAAGAAATGGTTATATCATATACTCATGGTTATATCATATACTTCCTATGTCCCAAATTGTAAGTCGTTTGACTTTTTTGACACCAACTTTGACCACTTGTCTTATTCAAAAAATTTGTGCAAATGTAGTCAAATTTAAGTCATTCTTGAAATTCTTTTATTACTAAAGCTAGCCATAACAAAATATATGATATTTTGTAAAAAAAAATTGAATTAGACGAGTGTTCAAAGTTGGAACAAAAAAGTCAAACGACTTACAATTTGGGACGGAGGGAGTATTTAATAGTGATATGAATTGTCATTTTTCATGCTGGCTTTTACTTCAAAGTACTTGTACGTCCTTGATCAGTGCTTATCGTTGACAAACATTACAGAAAGATATATTATGGACAAACGTTGCATGGTTGCTCAACATAATTCTACGTAGGAACTATATGATGTGAACTCATTTTGTTGAGTAGTTCAAAAATGATTTTTAATGTTAGCGGACTTAAAAATGTATTGCTAGAAAAATAAATTTATAAGAAATTACTAGATATAGCGTTTCCTGGAAACCAACACTGGTCTCTCTTGGCTTATACAAATGTAATAAAAAAAAAATCAAACAAAATTCTACCGCTTGGTTTTGTTTCGTTGCAGACAATATGGCGTTGTGGAAATTCCTGATTTCTTTATTGACCTGTTTACCATTTCATGAATTCTTACATTTGCATTTTTTTTGTGCGCCTTTTTGCAGCTATGAGATGTTGTCTTTAGAAGAGCAGCTTGATATTGCACAACAGATTGGAACCACCCGCTTGCAGATTCTTGCCAACTTTAGTGATTTCTCTCTTAGCACTAGTTTCTTGTAAGTCGGGCAGTATCAGTTCAATCGACTACACTTGCAAAAGCTATTATATTGTAAAGTTTTCTGCTGGAGTTTATGCTTTTAATGGTGTAACCGAACATTGGATTTTCACTAGGTTGTTTTGCTGTAGCAAAAAAGATGCACGTGTTTTGATACCTGAACTAAAGATGGTTATCTAGATTTGATCTGAGGTTATCATACTTATTAAACTTCCCTGAACTAATAATTGTAAAAGAAATTAATGTTATTATATGCAAGTTTAGTTCCAAGTAAGCGGAGTTTGGTGGATATATATATATATATATATATATATATTGGGAGCCTATAGGCTTCCAATAACTATTGGAAGCCTTGAGCCAACCCACCTAGCATCCGGGTCCAGCCTAACCAGCTCGCACCCCTTTCCCTGTCCCCTGCGTGTCACTGCCACGTTGGCACCTCTGAATCATCAGGTTCAACAAATATTAGCCACCCACGGGCCACCATCTCCCTCCTATTCATTTCAAATTCCTCCTCTCTCTCATCCCCTCTCTCTCGTCGCACCGGTGAAGCTCTGCTAGGCGTGACAGCACGGAGAGCTCCGGAGCGGCGCACGTGGAAGCTCCGGCGAGGCTGCGCCTTCCTTGCATATGGCGCGGACCCCTCGCCCGCGGATCCCGTCCTCGAGCGCGCTGTCCGAAGAGGTGCGGACCGGCGGCGCATGGCTCCGCCGTTAGGAGACTTCCCTGCATCTTCCTGGCGGCACGCTGTGACAACAGGATCCTGCCGGTGGCCTGTCCTCTCCTGGCGAGGTGGCTTGCTAGCAGCGGTGGGAGGCATCGTAGTGCAGGCGGACGCCTGCTAAGTCCAGGTGATGTCCCAGGCACCTGCATCTTGCTCTCCAAATGTCAAGGTCAGTTCGTCTTTGGTTCTCCCAAATCTCACCTGTAGAAGATAATTCGTGAGCAGAAAACATGATCATGGCTTCGTCTCTAGTCCTACAGCCTGCTCGCTCATCTTCTCTGTGTTGCCATGGCATGGTGCAAGCCATGTGTTTGTGTAAATGCCTCAGCAAAGCTGAAGAATCATGCAGGCCGACATGTTTCTATGCCACTATGTAAAGGTTTCTATGCTCATGGTGTCTGTACGTTTAGATTCTTGAAGTTCACATGCATTTTCTCACAAAGAGCATTCCTTTTCTTGACTTCGATGCGTAGAAATTGTACTTTTTTGCATAGAAATCATGGTCTTGGCATGTTCTCACGGTTAGGATCCCTTCTGCAGGATAGTTGGAGGAAGAACGAGGGAAAGGCACATGAGAGAAAGAGAGGACATATGATGCACTGGGTAGGTTATATGATGTATTGGGTAGTGATTTCTATGATGTACTGGGTAGTTTATATGGTCTCAACATGGTATCTTTTTGAACTGCTCCTGTTTTATATGATGTGGGACAACGAGGAGCCAGTGTGATGGGCCAGACCGGCCACCCGACGATGACCAGACACGAGCGTGCTAGCGCTAGCCCGCGTGACAGACATGAGGATCCAAGCGTGCTGACGGTTTCATGATTTATATGCTCCATCCCTTGGTTTATATGATATATCTGTGGTTTGTATGCTGTGCGCTGACTGTTTCGTGGTTTATATGCTCCATCCCTTGGTTTATATGATATATTCTATGGTTTGTATGCTGTGCACTGACGGTTTCGTGGTTTATATGATCCATCCTTTGGTTTACATGATATATTCTGTGGTTTGGACCAGAAACGTGCGGGCTAGTCGTATAATGTGCGTGTTGCCAACGCGCTGTTGCAGTTTCTATGATACCTGAACATGATTATATGATACAGTCTCAAGAGCATATAAACCATCACTACACGCATACCTAATAGATCTCAAAATAAACCACCCAAAATATTTATATGACATACACCATGTCGCAGATATATGCCATTCCCTTAACTTTATACGACACATTCACTATTGTTATATGACCTCTTGTTTACGTGGCTCACGAGGAGACCGGCGATCCCAGATGTGAAGCACTTAGCTACCTGATGTAAACTACTAGTTTGCTACTTATGTAATTTGGCTACTTATGACCATGCACGTTTGGTGGTCCATGATAGATTTGCCATTAAATATATATGGTGCTCCTATGACCAGGCATGGAATTCCACCTTGCTGTGGTTTGATATACTCATCGTTATTGCAAATCCGTTGCGCACACTATATCAGTGCTCATATAAACTCCAATTGTGGTCATATAAACCTTCAAGGTACATCATATAATTGTCGTCATATAACTTACACCAAACATCATAGACACCAGCTTCCTCACTATCCACAACATACAATCCACTGAATATAACATATAACCTAGGGGATGGACCATATAATCCAGAAAACTTAGAATAGAATACTGATAGCATAGCAGTGACAACTCGAGAGCATATTAACCACCCAACACATCATAGAAACCACGGAGAAGAGTATATGAATCATCATTACAGTTTCTACAATGGTTTCAGTAAGTTTCTATGATCTTGAAAAAATAAATTTGAAAATTTCGTAAAAAATATATTCACAATGGTTCTCAAACTGTGCATAAAAATGTCACGAGCCTTGTAGTGAAAACCCTATGTGAGTTGGATCTTCGAGTGAAGAATTATAGCCAAAAAACTAAAAGGGAAGGTGGGTTTACATGCATGCGTCAGGTGTGGCAGGTGCGTCAGGTGGCATTGTCAGCCGTGTTTACTCTTCTACTCGAGGTTTCTTTTACAGTGGGCTGGAGTTCTATGACCATAAGAACATGTTTCAATGACAGTGGGCTGGAGTTCTATGACTAGAAGAATAGGTTTCTATGACAGCGGGCTGGAGTTCTATGACCAGAAGGACATGTTTCTATGATCATCTCTGTATGTTTGTATGATCGTATGAATTTGAATTCAATTTTTTTAAAAAATATTCACAATGGATCTCAAACCGTGCATAAAAATATCACAAATCTAATGGTGGAAATAGTTTATAAATTGGATCTTCGACTGAAGAATTATAGCAAAAAAACCAAAACAAAAAGTTGGAGAAAAGGTGGGAGGTGGGATGGTGCAGGCTGCATGCATGCGTCAGGTGGCAGGTGAGATGTGGTGTATCTGTGGCCACGGGCTGGTTGGTCCCAGGTTCCAGCATGTGTCTAGGCTCCGAATAGTTATCCAGAGCCTATAGGCTCCCAATAGTCGAGCGCTATATATATATAGGAATACTAAGCCTGACGAATTGCAACTTTTCATTTAACATTGGGCAAACCATATATTATACAGCAACCGGATAGTACAGCCAGCATGATGGAAAATGACGATGGAGTTGTACACCAGCAGTTAGTTAAATTTGACGACTGCATTAAGGCAGGAAGGCACGCTAGGTCGTAAGTCCTAGATTTGGATGAAAAGAAAGCCATACAGTCAGGAAGCTGCTGTAGCCTAGGAGTTGGTGCGCTGGTGTGTGATAGCGAGATGTATTAACTGCGGAGTTCAACCATCTTTGGCTTCACTGTTCCCTGAGCTTCATTGCCAGATGGAAAAAGTCTATATCACCCCCTAACCTATGGAGGTTCGACTACCTAATCCTCCAACCTATGAAACGGTCCAGATCACCCCCCGAACTTCTCAAAACCGATCAAATTACCCCTAAAGCAGTTTTAAAAAATCATAGTAAATAAAAAAAAATCATAAAATAGCAAATCTGCGTTGGACTCCAAATGAGTAGATATACACACTGAACATGTAATATGGTATGCTTTAGTACATTTTTTTACTACAATTTTAGATATATGCTTTTCTCCATAGTTGTAAAAAATGCATTAAAACGTATCATATTATATACTCAGTGTGTATATCTACTCATTTGGAGTCCAACACAATTTAATTTTCCATTTTATGATTTTTTTTTGTGATTTACTATGATTTTTCAAAATTGGTTTAGGGGGTAATTTGATTGGTTTTGAAAAGTTTAGGGGGTGATATAGACTGTTTCATAGGTTGGAGGGTTATGTAGTCCACCCTCTATAGGTGAGGGGGTGATATAGACTTTTTCCTTGCCAGATACCCGCGTAGATACCATGGCATATTCAGCGCGCCGATATGAGAGCTATGAACCGCGATCATGTCTGCCGCTTTTTTTAGAAAACTGATTTTTCCATGACTTTCTATTTCAGCATAATTTTCGTGATACACCTAAATTCCTAAAATTATTGTAATTAAATTTTTATTGCAAGCTTCATGTACAACTTTCATACACGTACGTCACACATGCTACTTTTTTTTCAAACAACTTATCCAAGATATCTTTTTAGCCCAAATTCCATTAGAATATAATTAGGAAGACTTCTCACAAAACTTTTATACATGTTCACCTTACAACTTCTCGACATCATTGTTACCCTACAATTTTAACAAAATATTTGTTTAAGGAACATATTTATGGTACACAATGGCCGCCTGCGCCACAATGAACGGGATCCTTCATCGTATGCCTCTATTGAGCGAGCGGCCCCTTTCATTAATGAATGGGATCCTTCATCGTATGCCTCTAGTGCGCAGAGTCAGAGGTGAGTTCTTTTACATCTTCCCGGGCACCTCTTTCATTGCTTATGCTTGGCATTACATGAAACCAAGCATACTGATAACGGGCATAGATCGACATTGGTGATAAGCCCAATCCACGTTACCTATATTGCGTTATTAATGACGAGTCACTGGTAGGACCAATAATAACGGGCTTCACTCAACGACCAATAATAGGGCCTAAGCGAGTAGATTGGAAGTGTCCATAACGAAAAACTCAATTTGAAGTTCGTTGTTAGGAGGCAGTGCATCCGGGAACTGAAACGGACCCGTTTAGCTCCGTTTTGCATGCAGAAGGTACCAAAACGCTCCAAATCACTCCCTAACATCGTTTTGGATCCAATGGAGGCTATTGGGATGTTCGTGCGAAAAAATTTAACAGAAGTTCGATGCGCGAAACAGTGTATTCGGGTGCCGAAACACCCGTTCCGAAGTTCATTACTCCGTGGCAGTAGCCCCGGGTACCGAAACGGAGCCGTTTCGCTCCGTTTTGCATGCAGGAGGTACGGAAACGCTCCAAATAACTCCCAAACATCGTTTTGGGTCCAATGGAGATTATTGGGTGTGTTCGTGCAAAAAAAATCATTTGAAGTTCGTTGGCCAAAACAGTGCATTTGGGTACCGAAACACTTGTTTTGCCTCGATTTTCATGCTGTAGGTATCCTAATGCTCCGAAACACTCCTAAACATAATTTAGGGCCCAAGAAAGTAAATCGAAGGTGTCCGTAATGAAAAACATGTTCCGAAGTTTGTTACTCCAAGGCAGTGCGCCCGAGCACCGGAACGGAGCCGTTTCGCTCCGGTTTGCATGCAGAAGGTACGGAAACACTCTAAATCACTCCCAAACATCGTGTTGGGTGCAATGGAAGTTATTCGGTGTGTTCGTGCCAAAAAATTCATCTGAAGTTCGGTGACCAAAACAGTGCATTCGGGTACCGCAACATCCGTTTGCTTCGATTATCCTGCAGTAGGTATCCTAATGCTCCAAAAACTCCGAAACATCATTTAGGGCCTAAGGAAGTCGATTGGAGGTGTTCGTAGTGAAAAACCTGTTCCGAAGTTCGTTACTCCGAGGTAGTGCCCCAGGGCACCGAAACGGAGCCGCTTCCCTTCGTTTTGCATGCAGGAGGCACGGTAACGCTCCAAGTCACTCCCAAACATCATTTTGGGTGCAATGGAGGTTATTGGCTGTGTTCGTGCAAAAAGTTCATCTGAAGTTTGGTGGCCGAAACAGTGCATTCGTGTACGGAAACACCTGTTTTGCTTTGATTTTCATGCTGTAGGTATCCTAATGCTCGGAAACACTCCCAAACATCATTTAGGGCCTAAGGAAGTAGATTGGAGGTGTCCGTAACGAAAAACCCGTTCCAAAGTTCGTTACTACAACCGGGCACCGAAACGGAGCCGTTTCGCTCCGTTTTGCATGCAGAAAGTACGGAAATGCTCCAAATCACTCCCAAACATCGTTTTGGGTCCAATGGAGGTTATTGGGTGTGTTCTCGTGAAAAAATTCATCTGAAGTACGTGGGCCGCCATGTTTTGCTTCAATTTTCGTGCAGTAGGTATCCTAATGCTTCGAAACACTCACGAACATAATTTAGGGCCTAAGGAAGTAGATTGGGGGTGTCCGTAGCGAAAAACCCGTTCCGAAGTTTGTTACTGCAAGGCAGTGCACACGGGCACCGAAACGGTGCCGTTTCGATCCGTTTTCCATGCAAAAGGTATGGAAACGCTACAAATCACTCCCAAACATCGTTTTGGGTCTAATGGAGGATGTTCGGTGTGTTCGTGCGAAAAAATTCATCTGAAGTTCGGTGGGCGAAAGCTGCATTAGGGTACCGAAACACCCGTTTTTCTTCGATTTTCTTGCGGGAGGTATTCTAATGCTCCGAAACACTCCGAAACATCATTTAGGGACTAAGGAAGTAGATTGGAGGTGTCCATAGCGAAAAACCCGTTCAGAAGTTCGTTACTCCAAGGTAGTTCCCTCAGGCACCGAAACGGAGCCGTTTCGCTCCGTTTTGGATGCAGAAGGTACGAAAACGCTCCAAATAACTCTGAAACATCGTTTGGGTCCAATGGAGGTTATTCGGTATGTTCGTGCAAAAAAATTCATATGAAGTTCGGTGACCGAAACAATGCATTCGGGTATCGAAACATCCGTTTTGCTTCAATTTTCGTGCAGTAGGTATCCTATTGCTACGAAACACTCCCAAACATCATTTAGCACCTAAGGAAGTCAATTGTAGGTGTCCGTAGCGAAAAACCTGTTCTGAAATTCATTACTCCGAGGTAGTGACCCCGAGCACCGAAACGCAGCCGTTTCGGTCCGCTTTGCATGCAGAATGTACGGAAACGCTCCAAATAACTCCCAAACATCATTTTGGGTCCAATGGAGGTTATTGCATGTTTCCGTGTGGAAAAATTCATCTAAAGTTCGCTGGCCGACACAGTGCATTCGGGACCCGAAACACCCGTTTTGCTTTGATTTTTGTGCAGTAGGTATCCCACTGCTCCGAAACACTCCCAAACATCGATATGGGCCTAAGGACGTATACTGGAGGTGCCCGTACCGAAAAACCCGTTCCGAAGTTCGTTACTCCGAGGCAGTGCACCCGGGCACCGAAACAGAGCCGTTTCGGTCCGTTTTGCGTGCAGAAGGTATGGACACGCTCCAAATCACTCCCAAACATCGTTTTGGGTCTAATGGAGGTTATTGCATGTGGAAAAATTTATCTAAAGTTTGCTGCCCGGCACAGTGCATTCGGGACCAGAAACACCCGTTTTGCTTTGATTTTTGTGCAGTAGGTATCCTAATGCTCCGAAACACTGCCAAACATCGATATGGGCCTAAGGACGTATAGTGGATATGCCCGTACCGAAAAACACGTTCCGAAGTTTGTTACTCCGAGGCAGTGCACCCGTGCATCGAAACGGAGCCGTTTTGCTCTGTTTTGCATGCAGAAGGTACGGAAACACTCCAAATCACTCCCAAACATCGTTTGGGTCCAATGGAGGTTATTCGATATGTTCGTGCAAAAAAATTCATATGAAGTTCGGTGACCGAAACACTGCATTCGGGTATCGAAACATCCGTTTTGCTTCAATTTTTGAGCAGTAGGTAACCTATTGCTACGAAACACTCCCAAACATCATTTAGGACCTAAGGAAGTCAATTGTAGGTGTCCGTAGCAAAAAACCTGTTCTGAAGTTCATTACTCCGAGGTAGTGCCCCCGAGCACCGAAACGCAGCCGTTTCGGTTCGCTTTGCATGAAGAATGTACGGAAACGCTCCAAATAACTCCCAAACATCGTTTTGGGTCCAATGGAGGTTATTGCATGTTTCCGTGTGGAAAAATTCATCTAAAGTTCGCTGGCCGACACAGTGCATTCGGGACCCGAAACACCCGTTTTGCTTTGATTTTTGTGCAGTAGGTATCCCAATGCTCCGAAACACTCCCAAACATTGATAAGGGCCTAAGGACGTATAGTGGATATGCCCGTACAGAAAAACCCGTTCCGAAGTTTGTTACTCCGAGGCAGTGCACCCGGGCACCGAAACGGAGCCGTTTCGCTCCGTTTTGCATGCAGAAGGTATGGAAACGCTCCAAATCACTCCCAAACATCGTTTTGGATCCAATGGAGGTTATTCGGTAAGTTCGTGCAAAAAAATTCATATGAAGTTCGGTGACCGAAACAGTACATTCGGGTATCGAAACATCCGTTTTGCTTCAATTTTCGTGCAGTAGGTATCCTAATGCTACGAAACACTCCCAAACATCATTTAGGACCTAAGGAAGTCAATTGTAGGTGTCTGTAGCGAAAAACCTGGTCCGAAGTTCATTACTCCGAGGTAGTGCCCCCGAGCACCGAAACGGAGCCGTTTCGGTCCGCTTTGCTTGCAGAAGGTACGGAAACGCTCCAAATAACTCCCAAACATAGTTTTGGGTCCAATGGAGGTTATTGCATGTTTTCGTGTGGAAAAATTCATCTAAAGTTCGCTGGCCGACACAGTGCATTCGGGACCCGAAACACCCGTTTTGCATTGATTTTTGTGCAGTAGGTATCCCACTGCTCCGAAACATTCCCAAACATCGATAAGGGCCTAAGGACGTATACTGGAGGTGCCCGTACCGAAAAACCCGTTCCGAAGTTCGTTACTCCGAGGCAGTGCACCCGGGCACCGAAACGGAGCCGTTTCACTCCGTTTTGCATGCAAAAGGTATGGAAACGCTCCAAATCACTCCCAAACATCGTTCAGGGTCCAATGGAGGTTATTGCATGTTTCCGTGTGGAAAAATTCATCTAAAGTTCGCTGGCCGACACAGTGCATTCGGGACCCGAAACACCCGTTTTGCTTTGATTTTTGTGCAGTAGGTATCCCAATGCTCCGAAACACTCCCAAACATTGATAAGGGCCTAAGGACGTATAGTGGATATGCCCGTACAGAAAAACCCGTTCCGAAGTTTGTTACTCCGAGGCAGTGCACCCGGGCACCGAAACGGAGCCGTTTCACTCCGTTTTGCATGCAGAAGGTATGGAAACGCTCCAAATAACTCCCAAACATCGTTTTGGGTCCAATGGAGGTTATTGCATGTTTTCGTGTGGAAAAATTCATCAAAAGTTCGCTGGCCGACACAGTGCATTCGGGACCCGAAACACCCGTTTTGCTTTGATTTTTGTGCAATAGGTATCCCACTGCTCCGAAACAGTCCCAAACATCGATAAGGGCCTAAGGACGTATACTAGAGGTGCCCGTACCGAAAAACCCGTTCCGAAGTTCGTTACTCCGAGGCAGTGCACCCGGGCACCGAAACGGAGCCGTTTCACTCCGTTTTGCATGCAGAAGGTATGGAAATGCTCCAAATCACTCCCAAACATCGTTCAGGGTCCAATGGAGGTTATTGCATGTTTCCGTGTGGAAAAATTCATCTAAAGTTCGCTGGCCGACACAGTACATTCGGGACCCGAAACACCTGTTTTGCTTTGATTTTTGTGCAGTAGGTATCCCAATGCTCCGAAACACTCCCAGACATCATTTAAGGCCTAAGGAAGTAGACTGGAGGTGTCCACAACGAAAAACCTGTTCTGAAGTTTATTACTCCGAGGCAGTGCATCCAGGCACCGGAACGGAGACGTTTCGCTCCGTTTTGCATGCAGAAGGTACAAACCACTCGAAATCACTCCCAAACTGATGAGAACATGACGCACATGCAAATGACCTTTATTGGGTCATACAATCTTGAAGGAGGAGTTCAACAAGGTTGTCCAAGTCATGAAGGAGGCACAAGGCTAATTTGATTCGAGTCAACAAGATCGAGGCCCAGAAGACCAGACAGAGGTCCAAAAGACAAGATGCTGGCCCAAATAGGGTTGCGTGCTGGCCCAACTATGGTTGGGTGCCACCAGGGGCATACGCCCCTTGGGCGACCAGGGGCATGCGCCCCCTCTCCTGTCTGCCAGGGGGCATGCGCCCCCACCTACCTCCCTCTATTTAGATAGAGGCTCCGCTTCATTTGAGACGTGGGTTTTGTTTTACAATTAGCTTTAGCTACTCTTGAACTCGCGCAACGCGCTGTCCTCGAGTACTACGGAACCCCACCTTCGAGTGATATATAGATTGCTCTCCTCTCGTTCTTGTTCGTTCTTCAATTGCGTACAGGAATTGATCGTCGTGATCAGGCTGATCTTGCATCTGCAAGGTCGGTAACCACAGGAAGTTGGTTCAGCGATTGCATTGGCGCTTCGGGTTCGCTCGTCGTAGTCGGATCGTGAGGTTCACCTTCCACCAAATCAAAGTTATCTCCACTCACCGAAATATCGGGCACTCCGGCTCTATCACAAACTTTGTTTTGGGTCCAATGGAGATTATTAGGTGTGTCCGTGCGAAAAAATTCATCTCAAGTTCGGTGGCCGAAGTAGTGCATTCGGGTACCGAAACACCTATTCTGCTTCGATTTCTGTACAGTAGGTATCCTAATGCTCCGAAACACTCCCAAACATCATTTAGGGCCTAAGCAAGTAGATTGGAGGTGTCCGTATTAGAAAACCCGTTGCAAAGTTCGTTACTCCGAGGCAGTGCACCCGATCACCGAAACGGAGTCGTTTCGCTCCGTTTTGCCAGCAGAAGGTACGAAAATGCTCCAAATCACACCCAAACATCATTTTAGGTCCAATGAAGGTTATTGGGTGTGTTCGTGCGATAAAATTCATATGAAGTTCGGTGGCCGAAACTGTGCATTCGGGACCCGAAACACCCGTTTTGCTTCAATTTTTGTGCAGTACGTATCCTAATGCTCCAAAACACACCCAAACATCATTTAGGGCCTAAGGAAGTAGATTGGAGGTGTCCTTAACAAAAAACCTATTCCGAAGTTTGTTACTCTGAGGCAGTGCACCCGGGCACCGGAACGGAGACGTTTCGCTCTGTTTTGCATGCAGCAGGTACAGAAACGCTCCAAATCACTCCCAAACTACGTTTGGGGTCCAATGGAGGTTGTTGAGTGTGTTCGTGCGAAAAAAATCATTTGAAGTTCGGTGGGCGAAACAGTGCATTGGGGTACCGAAACACCCGTTTTGCTTCGATTTTCTTGCAGTAGGTATCCTAATGCTCCGAAACACTCCCAAACATCATTTAGGGCCTAAGGAAGTAGATTGGAGGTGTCCGTAACGAAAAACCTATTCCGTAGTTTGTTACTCTAAGGCAGTGCACCCGGGCACCGGAACGGAGACGTTTCGTTCTGTTTTGCATGCAGAAGGTACGGAAACGCTCCAAATCACTCCCAAACTTCGTTTTGGGTCCAATGGAGGTTATTGGGTGTGTTCGTGCGAAAAAAATCATCTGAAGTTCGGTGGCCGAAACAGTGCATTCGGGACCCAAAACACCCGTTTTGCTTCGATTTCTCTACAGTAGGTATGCTAATGCTCTGAAACACTCCCGAACATCATTTAGGGCCTAAGGACGTAGATTGGAGGTGTGCATAGCGAAAAACCCGTTCCGAAGTTTGTTTCTGCGAGGCAGTGCACCCGGGCACCGAAACGGTGCCGTTTCGATCCGCTCTACATGCAAAAGGTATGGAAACGCTCAAAAGCACTCTCAAACATCATTTTGGGCCTAATGGAGGTTGTTGAGTGTGTTCGTGCGAGAAAAATCATTTGAAGTTCGGTGGGCGAAACAGTGCATTCGGCTACCGAAACACCCGTTTTGCTTCGATTTTTTTGCAGTAGGTATCCTAATGCTCCGAAACACTCCCAAACATCATTTAGGGCCTAAGGAAGTAGATTGGAGGTGTCCATAACGAAAAACCTATTCCGTAGTTTGTTACTCTAAGGCAGTGCACCCGGGCACCGGAACGGAGACGTTTCGTTCTGTTTTGCATGCAGAAAGTACGGAAACGCTCCAAATCACTCCCAAACTTCGTTTTGGGTCCAATGGTGGTTATTGGCTGTGTTCGTGCGAAAAAAATCATCTGAAGTTCGGTGGCCGAAAAAGTGCATTCGGGACCCGAAACACCCGTTTTTCTTCGATTTTTCTACAGTAGGTATCCTAATGCTCCGAAACACTCCCAAACATCATTTAGGGACTAAGGAAGTAGACTGGAGGTGCCCGTACCCAAAAACCCGTTCCGATGTTCCTTACTCCGAGGCAGTGCACCTGGGCGCCTAAACAAAGCTGTTTCGCTACGTTTTAAATGCAGAAGGTACGGAAATGCTCCAAATCACTCCGAAACATCGTTTTGGGTCCATTGGAGGTTATTGGGTGTGTTCGTGTGAAGAAAATTCATCTGAAGTTAGGTGGCCGAAACAGTGCATTCGTGTACCGAAACACCCGTTTTGCTTCGATTTTTGTGCTGTAGGTATCCTTATGCTCCGAAACACTCCCAACCATCATTTAGGGAAAAGGAAGTCAATTGGAAGTGTCCGTAGTAAAAAATTCATTTGAAGTTCGGTGGCCGAAACAGTGCATTGGGGTGCCGAAACACCCGTTTTGCTTCGATTTTCGTGCAGTAGGTAACCGAATGCTTCAAAACAATCCCGAACATCATTTAGGGCCTAACGCAGTAGATTTTAAGTGTCCATAGGGAAAAACCTATTTTGAAGTTCGTTGTTACGAGCCAGGGCATCCGGGCACCAAAACGGACCCGTTTCGCTCCGTTTTGCATGCAGAAGGTACCGAAACGCTCCAAAGCACTCCCTAACATCATTTTGGGTCCAATGGAGGCTATTGGGTATGTTAGTGCGAAAAAATTCAACAGAAATTCGGTGCGCGAAACAGTGTATTCGGGTGCCGAAACACCTGTTTTGCTTTGATTTTCATGTAGTAGGTAACCGAATGCTCGACCAAACATCATTTAGGGCCTAACGGAGTAGATTGGAACTGTCCGTAGCGAAAACCCATTTTGAAGTTCGTTGTTACGAGGCAGTGCATCCGGGCAACGAAACAAATCCGTTTTGCTCCGTTTCGCATGTAGAAGGTACTGAAATGCTGCAAATCACTCCCAAACATCATTTTGGGTCCAATGGAGGTTGTTGGGTGTGTTCGTGCGAAAAAAATCATTTGAAGTTTGTTGGCCAAAACAGTGCATTTGGGTACCGAAACACTCGTTTTGCCTCGATTTTCATGCTGTAGGTATCCTAATGCTCCGAAACACTCCCAAACATCATTTAGGGCCTAAGAAAGTAATTCGAAGGTGTCCGTAATGACAAACACATTCCGAAGTTTGTTACTCCAAGGCAGTGCGCCCGAGCACCGGAACGGAGCCGTTTCGCTCCGGTTTGTATGCAGAAGGTACGGAAACAGTCTAAATCACTCCCAAACATCGTGTTGGGTGCAATGGAGGTTATTCGGTGTGTTCGTGCCAAAAAATTCATCTGAAGTTCAGTGACCGTAACAGTGTATTCGGGTACCGCAACATCCGTTTGCTTCAATTATCGTGCAGTAGGTATCCTAATGCTCCGAAAACTCCGAAACATCATTTAGGGCCTAAGGAAGTCGATAGGAGGTGTTCGTAGTGAAAAACCTGTTCCGAAGTTCGTTACTCCGAGGTAGTGCCCCAGGGAACCGAAACGGAGCCGTTTCCCTCCGTTTTGCATGCAGGAGGCACGGTAACGCTCCAAGTCACTCCCAAACATCATTTTGGGTGCAATGGAGGTTATTGGCTGTGTTCGTGCAAAAAATTCATCTGAAGTTTGGTGGCCGAAACAGTGCATTCGTGTACGGAAACACCTGTTTTGCTTTGATTTTCGTGCTGTAGGTATCCTATTGCTCGGAAACACTCCCAAACATCATTTAGGGCCTAAGGAAGTAGATTGGAGGTGTCCGTAACGAAAGACCCGTTCCAAAGTTAGTTACTCTGAGGCATTGCAACCGGGCACCGAAACGGAGCCGTTTCGCTCCGTTTTGCATGCAGAAAGTACGGAAACGCTCCAAATCATTCCCAAGCATCGTTTTGGGTCCAATGGAGGTTATTGGGTGTGTTCTCGCAAAAAAATTCATCTGAAGTTCGTGGGCCGCCCTGTTTTCATCTGAAGTAGGTGGCCAAAACAGTGCATTCGGGTACCGAAACACCCGTTTTGCTTCGATTTTCGTGCTGTAGGTATCCTTATGCTCCGAAACACTCCCAACCATCATTTAGGGCCAAAGGAAGTCAATTGGAAGTGTCCGTACCGAAAAATTCATCTAAAGTTCGGTGGCCGAAACAGTGCATTCGGGTGCCGAAACACCCGTTTCGCTTCGATTTTCGTGCAGTAGGTAACCAAATGCTTCAAAGCAATCCCAAACATCATTTAGGGCCTAACGGAGTAGATTATAAGTGTCCATAGAGAAAAATCTATTTTGAAGTTCGTTGTTACGAGCCAGTGCATCCGGGCACCAAAACGGACCCGTTTCGCTCCGGTTTGCATGCAGAAGGTACCGAAACGCTCCAAAGCACGCCCTAACATCATTTTGGGTCCAATGGAGGCTATTGGGTATGTTAGTGTGAAAAAATTCAACAGAAGTTCGGTGCACGAAACAGTGTATTCAGGTGCCGAAACACCTGTTTTGCTTTGCTTTTCATGTAGTAGGTAACCGAATGCTCCACCAAACATCATTTAGGGCCTAGCGGAGTAGATTGGAAGTGTCCGTAGCGAAAGACCCATTTTAAAGTTTGTTGTTACGAGGCAGTGCATCCAGGCAACGATACAGATCTGTTTTGCTCCGTTTCGCATGTAGAAAGTACCGAAACGCTCCAAATCACTCCCTAACATCGTTTTGGGTCCAATGGAGACTATTGGGTATGTTCGTGCGAAAAAATTCAACAGAAGTTCGGTGCGCGAAACAGTGTATTCGGGTGCCGAAACAGCCGTTTTGCTTCGATTTTCGTGCAGTAGGTAACCGAATGCTCCAAAACACTCCCAAACATCATTTAGGGCCTAACGGAGTAGATTGGAAGTGTCCGTAGCGAAAAACCCATTTTGAAGTTGGTTGTTTCGAGGCAGTGCATCCGGGCACCGAAACGGACCCGTTTCGCTCCGTTTTGCATGTAGAAGGAATCGAAACCCTCCAAGTCACTCCCTAACATCATTTTGTGTCCAATGGTGGCTATTGGGTATGTTCATGCGAAAAAATTCAACAGAAGTTCGATGGGCGAAACAGTGCATTCGGGTGCCGAAACACCCGTTTTGCTTCGATTTTCATGCAGTAGGTAACCAAAGGCTCCAAAACACTGCCAAAAATCATTTGTGGCCTAACAGAGTAGATTGGAAGTGTCCGTAGCGAAAAACCCATTTTGATGTTCGTTGTTACGAGGCAGTGCATCCGGGCACCGAAACGCACTTGTTTCGCTCTGTTTTGCATGCAGAAGGAACCGAAACGCTCCAAATCACTCCCTAACATAGTTTTGGGTACAATGGAGGCTATTGGGCATGTCCGTGAGAAAAAATTGAACACAAGTTCGGTGCACAAATCAGTGCATTCGGGTGCCGAAACACCCGTTTAGCTTCGATTTTCGTGCAGTAGGTAACGGAATGCTCCAAAACACTCCCAAACATCATTTCGGGCGTAACGGAGTAGATTGTAAGTGTCCATAGCGAAAAGCCCATTTTGAATTTCGTTGTTACGAGGCAGTGCATCCGAGCACCGAAACGGACACGTTTCGCTCCGTTTTGCATGAAAAAGCTACCGAAACGCTCCAAATCACTCCCTAACATAGTTTTGGGTCCAATGGAGGCTATTGGGTATGTTCGTGAGAAAAAATTGAACACAAGTTCGGTGCACGAAACAGTGCATTCGGGTGCTGAAACACCCATTTTGCTTCGATTTTCGTGCAGTAGGTAAACTTATGCTCCGAAACACTCCCAACCATCATTTAGGGCCTAAGGAAGTCAATTGGAAGTGTCCATAGCGAAAAATTCATCTGAAGTTCGTTGTTACGAGGCAGTGCATCCGGGCACCGAAACGGACCCGTTTCGCTCCGTTTTGCATGCAGAAGGTACCGAAAACGCGCCAAATCACTCCCTAACATCGTTTTGGGTCCAATGGAGGCTATTGGGTATGTTCGTGTGAAAAAATTCAACAGAAGTTCGGGCGCGAAACAGTGCATTCGGGTGCCGAAACACCCGTTTTGCTTCGATTTTCGTGCAGTAGGTAACCGAATGCTCCAAAACACTCCCAAACATCATTTAGGGCCTAACGGAGTAGATTGGAAGTGTCCGTAGCGAAAAACCCATTTTGAAGTTCGTTGTTACGAGGCAGTGCATCCGGGCACCGAAACGGACCCGTTTCGCTCCGTTTTGCATGCAGAAGGTACCGAAACGCGCCAAATCACTCCCTAACATCGTTTTGGGTCCAATGGAGGCTATTGGGTATGTTCGTGCGAAAAAATTCAACAGAAGTTCGGGGCGCGAAACAGTGCATTCGGGTGCCGAAACACACCCGTTTTGCTTCGATTTTTCGTGCAGTAGGTAACCGAATGCTCCAAAACACTCCCAAACATCATTTAGGGCCTAACGGAGTAGATTGGAAGTGTCCGTAGCGAAAAACCCATTTTGAAGTTCGTTGTTACGAGGCAGTGCATCCGGGCACCGAAACGGACCCGTTTCGCTCCGTTTTGCATGCAGAAGGTACCGAAACGCGCCAAATCACTCCCTAACATCGTTTTTGGGTCCAATGGAGGCTCGTATGTTCGTGCGGGTGGCGCACAGTGCATTCGGGCACCGAGGCATATTTGGGCCTAATGGATCTATTGGATCGTGTTCCGTGCGAAAAAAATTCAACAGAAGTTCGGGGCGCGAAACAGTGCATTCGGGTGCCGAAACACCCGTTTTGCTTCGATTTTCGTGCAGTAGGTAACCGAATGCTCCAAAACACTCCAAAACATCATTTAGGGCCTAACGGAGTAGATTGGAAGTGTCCGTAGCGAAAAACCCATTTTGAAGTTCGTTGTTACGACGGCAGTGCATCCGGGCACCGAAACGGACCCGTTTCGCTCCGTTTTGCATGCAGAAGGTACCGAAACGCGCCAAATCACTCCTAACATCGTTTTGGGTCCAATGGAGGCTATTGGGTATGTTCGTGCGAAAAAAATTCAACAGAAGTTCGGGGCGCGAAACAGTGCATTCGGGTGCCGAAACACCCGTTTTGCTTCGATTTTCGTGCAGTAGGTAACCGAATGCTCCAAAACACTCCCAAACATCATTTAGGGCCTAACGGAGTAGATTGGAAGTGTCCGTAGCGAAAAACCCATTTTGAAGTTCGTTGTTACGAGGCAGTGCATCCGGGCACCGAAACGGACCCGTTTCGCTCCGTTTTGCATGCAGAAGGTACCGAAACGCGCCAAATCACTCCCTAACATCGTTTTGGGTCCAATGGAGGCTATTGGGTATGTTCGTGCGAAAAAATTCAACAGAAGTTCGGGGCGCGAAACAGTGCATTCGGGTGCCGAAACACCCGTTTTGCTTCGATTTTCGTGCAGTAGGTAAACGAATGCTCCAAAACACTCCCAAACATCATTTAGGGCCTAACGGAGTAGATTGGAAGTGTCCGTAGCGAAAAAACCTATTTTGAAGTTCGTTGTTACGAGGCAGTGCATCCGGGCACCGAAACGGACCCGTTTCGCTCCGTTTTGCATGCAGAAGGTACCGAAACGCGCCAAATCACTCCCTAACATCGTTTTGGGTCCAATGGAGGCTATTGGGTATGTTCGTGCGAAAAAATTCAACAGAAGTTCGGGGCGCGAAACAGTGCATTCGGGTGCCGAAACACCCGTTTTGCTTCGATTTTCGTGCAGTAGGTAACCGAATGCTCCAAAACACTCCCAAACATCATTTAGGGCCTAACGGAGTAGATTGGAAGTGTCCGTAGCGAAAAACCCATTTTGAAGTTCGTTGTTACGAGGCAGTGCATCCGGGCACCGAAACGGACCCGTTTCGCTCCGTTTTGCATGCAGAAGGTACCGAAACGCGCCAAATCACTCCCTAACATCGTTTTGGGTCCAATGGAGGCTATTGGGTATGTTCGTGCGAAAAAATTCAACAGAAGTTCGGGGCGCGAAACAGTGCATTCGGGTGCCGAAACACCCGTTTTGCTTCGATTTTCGTGCAGTAGGTAACCGAATGCTCCAAAACACTCCCAAACATCATTTAGGGCCTAACGGAGTAGATTGGAAGTGTCCGTAGCGAAAAACCCATTTTGAAGTTCGTTGTTACGAGGCAGTGCATCCGGGCACCGAAACGGACCCGTTTCGCTCCGTTTTGCATGCAGAAGGTACCGAAACGCGCCAAATCACTCCCTAACATCGTTTTGGGTCCAATGGAGGCTATTGGGTATGTTCGTGCGAAAAAATTCAACAGAAGTTCGGGGCGCGAAACAGTGCATTCGGGTGCCGAAACACCCATTTTTGCTTCGATTTTCGTGCAGTAGGTAACCGAATGCTCCAAAACACTCCCAAACATCATTTAGGGCCTAACGGAGTAGATTGGAAGTGTCCGTAGCGAAAAACCCATTTTGAAGTTGTTGTTACGAGGCAGTGCATCCGGGCACCGAAACGGACCCGTTTCGCTCCGTTTTGCATGCAGAAGGTAATGAAACGCGCCAAATCACTCCCTAAAATAGTTTTGGGTCCAATGAAGTCTATTGGGTATGTTCGTGCGAAAAACTTCAACAGAAGTTCGGTGCGCAAAACAGTGCATTCGATGCCGAAACACCCGTTTTATTTCGATTTTCGTGCAGTAGGTAACCGAATGCTCCAAAACACTCCCAAACATCATTTAGGCCTAACGGAGTAGATTGGAAGTGTTCGTAGCGAAAAACCCATATTGAAGTTCGTTGTTACGAGGCAGTGCATCCGGGCACCGAAACAGACCGTTTCGTTCCGAAACATCATTTAAGGCCTAACGG